>JAQGAS010001515.1:0-18424 GCA_034686365.1 Pachymerium ferrugineum
GATTTCTTATACAATACATATCCACACGCCATTCCTAAGAGATAAGGACACATCCAGCTGTAGAACCTCCAATACACAAATCTATACGTGTCAAACCTCGTGAAACGGCTACAAGAAAATAAAATAGGCATAACCATAAACACAAAACTTTTAAACATCAATTTGTTGATGCAGCAATCTTTCGATCTGTCAAAGACTTTATCATTAAAAATGTTACATAATGATCAAAATTGTCCTCTTCCTACAATCACATTCTGAACTGTAGCTAATTAATTACTGGTTGGAGAACCACTTATCTCATCACTGTCATAATGCATGACTTAAAAAGTTATTCGTGACTTTATCTGCCTTTTATTGTAAAAGTTTTCAATAAAAATGCATGTTTTTTTCATAAGCTTTCAAACGCTGCAACAAACGACTGCAATCAAAAATGAAAGTTAAAATTATCATTAGCTTTATGGCCCTTTCCTTTTTTAGCACACGTGCTGGCCGAGACCTCCTGGAGTGAAACCCCCTCCCTTAATGTAGTGATCTCACAATTTTAATGACTTACTCCATTAGATCCAGAACAATATTGTATCTGGTGATCAATGAGCCTAGTACTATCCAATTGACCAATACCAAACATCCGCCTACGATAATAGGTATGACAAGATTGTGCCTATAAATATCAATACATGTTTAACAACTTTTTCCCTACGTATTTTTACCTATCTTACCTGGTTAGTAATAATAGGATAATAGGGCTTAACACATAGCATTGCATATCGACTGCCAAATACCAAGCTCTTACCATGCACTAGTCAATTTATGTAAAAATTATATTTAATATTTTTTGTTTTGTAAAAGTAATTACATTTTTTGTTGAATAGTTGTTGATATATAAGACATGCATCCACCAGTTCTGTTGACAAGCTTCCCTTTCGTCTTCTAGATCGTCAACAATAGGACTGTTTATCATGTAGCGGTTAAGATTTGAGACAATCAGAAATAAAACTGCTGCATAAGAAATAGTTAATCTGTAATGAAAATTAATTTAAGCATTGGTGAATTAACAGAGGATGCTAATTGATAGATTGATTGGAAATTGACACTGTCAGTGATATTTGGCGTTATATGCTGCGAGTACAAGCCAAAGTCAAAGACAACCAAACCAAAAAAAACACCATTTGGCAGGGAAAGTCGTATGCAGTAACTATAATTTATTATTTTTTTAAATTTCATTACAACTCTTCACAACTAACTCTTTGAAGTGGTATAAATTTACATTTTTTCACCTTCTATGATTGCATTTATTTAAATCAAGTACGTACCGCCAGTATCGATGAAAGTAGAACTGCACCCAAGAAACCTTTTCTTTTCTTTTTTCACATTCCTTTAAGTAAGTGTACGAAACCAGCAAACCACTAAGACATCAAGTAGTAAGCTTATCAAAACTAAATAAATAAATTTTAAAAAAACATTCCATACCTTATAGTAAAAAATGAGTCAACAGCAAAATCCCCTTGTGACATAAACCAGCCCAAAAGTGTGGTTTTTTGCCAATCAATCATATATTGGACATTATCTTAAAAGATACAAAGAAATCAAAATAATCTTTATCTAACAAAACCCCAACTAAATTTTACTCTTTATTAGTATAAGTGTACTGTTACTAAAGAATTAATTTTACAAAATGAAAATTAAACTATACTCAGTATGGTTGAAATATTAAGTACTTGAAATGGATGCTAGGTACGTTGCTGTATGAGCAAGAATAATCCACGCCATTGAAATTACTTTGATCCCATGAATACAATTTACATCTGATGACGAGGTAGTAAATAACTTTTCTGAGTTAGTGTACAAGGAAAAACACATAGATATTTTTTTGAAAATATTATCTGAAAATGCAAGTCATAAATATACTTTCATTGTGTAGAGTTAAGTTAAATTACAATCGGTGTGATGGCCATCAGCAGATAAATGTAGATTATAAATATGAAAAACAGTAGCCAATAAGACGGCAGTAATGAGAAGAAAACATATGAATCTGAAAACGTGAGACATCGTATAAAATTTATACAGGCTTGGATAATAAATATTTTTGTATACAAAGATATTACTGCTCCTTTGTCATCCCAAACACTTTTAGAAGAAGAAACGCAATAACTCATGATCGAATGCTTATCGTGTGGTAAGTCTAAATCCACAAAATGTGAGTTAAATATTTTCTAATATTTTTACAACTAAATGATAAAATACATTACACTTTGATAAAATATTTATTACATCTTTCGCTGAACATGTATTGGGTAAACACAAATCGACACTTAGTTTAATCTGGTCACTCTGTATCATAAATAATAAGAATTATAAGGAAACTTGAGATGTTTAAACTTACAATATTTTGAATCCTATTAGTCGGGATTCGAACTCTGCAAAATTGGCCGCGAAATTGATTTTCGTGAGTTTGTGACGTGCAAAGAGATTGGCTACCCGTCCACAAAATATTCCCTTCACTTATTGCACTGCCAGGTTTGCCAAAAGCATCAAACACTAAAAATTGTTCAAATCATGTTAGGAAATGAGATTGTTTTAACAACTTAACTTTTCCAAGCCCATGATTCCCTACGAATCAGTCCTAAAAGAAATGTTTTCAAGTCACTTGAACATTTTTCTGACACATTACTAAATTCAATTTTGTGAGGCAATTTCTCGAAAATATTAATAATTAGTGATTGTAAATTGAATTCAGTATTTTTGGCGTAATGCAGAAGTTGTGATATTATTCCTGGGTTAATATTAGTTGGCAAAGTATCTATGCTGCATATAGAAAGAATGAAGTACAGTGCAGTGTTCATTTTACACTCTGGATTTCTCTCTACGAGCATATAAGAGGTAAAACTGCTGGCACAGCAGTTTTGCTCTTTTATAAGGTCATTTGTAGGAAAATTCATTGTTATTATATATTTATTATCGTTTTATATATAAAGGAAACGAACACGGGTGTGTCTGACACTCAGACATGTTAAATATCGTGAGTCAAGACATCTCGGGGTGAGGTTTTGAACTATTAGATTAATTTAATCTCTAAAATTGTTTTATGAAATTTATGCTTGTATTGGTTGTGATAGTGAATAGGTCTTTAACTTATCTCTTTAGTAAGAAACTTTATTTTGAAATAATTTTTCCAAACCAAGAAGTGGGGCTTCAAACATCATTTAAATGTAGAAAGCATGTTAAAAATACATACATCGTATATGGCTTTTTATATCCTCATTCATTTTTGTCCTTATCATTGTCATATGATAAGGAAGGAAATTTTTCGTATTTGTTACAAGACACGAAAACTTAAACTTTCATTAAAATATATTTTTTGATAGATAAGTTGTCAAAAAATTGTGTAGGATTAACCAACGTGTTAAAAAAGTATTATCATTCATTTTCCCCATACTTATTTGTGATTCCTCGAGAAAAGCGGAAATCTCATTTTTGTATAAGATTCTTTTTCAAATTTTCTCATCAGGTGGCAGATCTAAAACCTCCACCTGCTTTAATCGGCAACAGATGCGATCTTGTTTAGAAATAACTTTCAATTCCAAAACTAATTGCAATTAATTATTTTATTATTTTTCTTTCATTATACATAAATGATTTTTTTTTGTAATCCGGAATACTCTCCTAAGACAATACAATTTTTTGCCAATTTTGAAGAAATCACGAGGTTTTAACCATTTGTGGACAGCTATTGACATTTTTTTCCGTTTTTATCGAGTATGATATTGATTTGTTGTGTTTTTAAAACCGGCATAGAAGAAAAAAATGTAAATAGAACTTGAGGCGGAAATGATATACTTAGGCACAAACTCTCACCATTTCACAGGTTGGTATTGAGGTGCAAAATCTTCTTCTGAAACTTTTCTTTGAAATAATTTTTCCAATTTTTCCAAATTTTTGAACTTTCCGTTTTTATCGACTGATAGTGACGTGTTTTGATTTACTAAAACCGGCATGGGAAGAAATATGTAAATAGAATTCGAGCTGGAAATGACATGCTTAGGTACAAACTCTTAGGATTGCACAAGTTGATATGAAACATCTTCTGAAACTTTTCTTTGAAATAGTTTTTCCAATGCAAAAAATGGTGCTTCAAATATCATAGAAATACAGTAAGCGGCTAGGAATGTACAGACAATATTGGGAATAAATAGAGAAGCCTGAAAACATAATAATTTTAGAAAACATAGTTACAGATAATGGGGCGGATTCTATTTATAAACAATCTGTATATTTGTAGTTGGTCAGTAAACTACCAATTGCTGTTTTCTACTAACCACTAAAAAGTTGGAAATGTGTACAGACGATTCTGAACTCCAAAGGGTCACCTCAATTACAATATTATGAATCAAATATGCAGCATACGTCAAACGAGACAATGGTTGCCACATCCCCCAACACAAAATTCTGTTTATTAATCCTTGAGAGAAGAAAATTAAAAGTATAACATTATTTAGAAATTTATAGTTTGGTTACCTCCATGTCCAGCAGTATTGGCAAAAATGATCCATACCAAAGTCATAGCCCATATTGATCTTGACAAAGTCATATATAATATTGCAATACTTCGAGTCATTGGGAGAAAATATGGACCAAACAATATAATAAATTTGACTGAAATTGCAGTCACCCAACCAACTTTAACAAATTTCTTGAGGTAAAAACATTCAATTAGTATTTTTATCTCTTAATAAAATTTTAAATGAATTACACTAGTTAATTTCGTTTGAAATGATTTCTTATACAATACATATCCACACGCCATTCCTAAGAGATAAGGACACATCCAGCTGTAGAACCTCCAATACACCAATATATGAGTGTCTAACCTCGTCAAACGGCTACAAGAAAAGAAAATAAGCAAAACTGTAAACTCAAAACTTTTAAACATCAATTTGTTTATCTAAACCAACAAATGGGATCAATTTTTGTGGAGTGGCTGGTTCACAACAATTGATCTCATTGGTTGGTTTTCATCACGTGATGGAATGTTTTCATTTTAAATTTAATAACGGTTCAAAATTAAAAATTTTAAGTATTACGTACGTATTTAGACGATTATAATCTTTCATTTAAACCCAACTTGTCTCAGGGGTTGAGTGTCCTTTTAAATGAATAAAGTTTAAACTGTTCACAATGAAATTACTTAACAGAAAGGAATTGCCCATATCTCCCAAAGTACTCAAAGTAATAAAGTGGCCAATTTACTCCTTGAATGACACAGAATGAGTTACATGTTTGGTGCACTTCAACTCCAATTTTGGAGACAGAAATCAAACACGTCTCCTTTGGGAAGTGTAATTGCTTTCTTGAAAGAGTACGTATACCTGCGATGTGAAGTACTGGCAGAGTTATGCGAAAAATTCGCTATTGCTAAGTATGAGTCATACATCGCTAGCACCGAAAACAGCTGCTCTAGTTGATAAAAAAAACTAGCGGCGCTAGAATTAGCCCTAGTACGCACAAGACTGAGTACCGGTAATGTTGCTATGTATCAGATTGACATACAACTCCTCAAAACGGAGTAAATTGACCACTTTTATATTTTTATCTTATTAATGACTTACTCTATTATATCCAGAACGATACTATATTTGGTGATCAATGAGCCTAGTACTATCCAATTGACCAATATCAAACATCCGCCTATAATAATAGGTATTACAAGATTGTGCCTATAAATATCAATACTTGTTTAACAACACTTAAATTGCATATTTTTACATATCTAACCTGGTTAAGAATACTAAGATAATAGGGCTTAATACATAGCATTGCATATCGACTGCCAAATACCAAGTCCATCCCATGCACTAGTCAATTTATGTAAACATTACATACAGTATTTTTGTTTTGTAAGAGTAATTACTATATCTGCTGAATAATTATTGATGTATAAGACATTCATCCACCAGTACTGTTGACAAACTTCGCTATCGTCTTCGATCCTTTTAACCTTAGGACTGTTTATAAAGTAGCGGTTAAGATTTGTGACAATTAGAAATAAAACTGCTGCATAAGAAGGAGTTAATCTGTAAAGCGAATGAAAATTAATTTAAGCATTGGGAATTCTCCTTAAATAAAAACCCCTCACCCACAGAAAAGTGGATTTAGCCCCCTAACATCCGTCCGGGCAGCAAGTATAACAGGTGGAGACAATATGTTCCATTGTCTCGTGATTTTTACCACGTGACCTACCTGAGGTTATTCTCGAGCACCCCTTTTAACCCCACTTGTGCCTTCGCTTCGCTTTCGACCAGGCAACAACATGCAATATGATGACTTCTTCGACTATTGTGTGGACAAGAACGTTTTTAACGACCGAATTAAACACCGGACAAAGACAGAGACACTACAGGAAAAAACCCAAACCAGACAATGACACAAAATTCATAACCAACTTCGAATTACGAAATCTTCAAATCCCAAATGTAAAGAACTCCAATTCAATATCCTGCATTCATTTAGTAGGAAAGTCGCATGCATTAACTAGAATTTATTATTTTTGTTCCAGTTTCATTGCAACTTTTCATACCAAACTCTTTGAAGTGGTATAAATTTACACTTTCTCACCAACTTTTTCCACTTTCAAAGATTGCATCCACTTAAATTAAGTACATACCTCCAGTACCGATGAAAGTAGAACTGCAACCAAAAAACGTTTCCTTTTCTTTTTTCACATTCCCTTAAGTAATTGTACGAAACCAGCAAACCGCTAAGACATCAAATAATAAGCTTATCAAAACTAAATAAATAAATAAATAAATTTTAAAAAAACATTCCATACCTTATAGTAAAAAATGAGTCAACAGCAAAATCCGCTTGCGACATAAACCAGCCAAAAAGTGTGGTTTGCCAATCAATTAAATATTGGACATTATCTTAAAAGATACAAAGAAGTCAAAATAATCTTAATGTAACAAAACCCAACTAAATTTTACTAAATTGTTAGAGAATTAATTTTACAAACCAAAATTAAACTACTCAGTATGGATGAAATATTAAGTACTTGAAATGGATGCTAATATTATTGCTGTATGACCAAGAATAATCCACGCCATTGAAATCACTTTGATCCCATGAATACAATTTATATCTGATGACGAGGTAGTAAATAACTTTACCGAGTTGGTGTACAAGGAAAAACACGAGGATATTTTTTTGAAAATATTATCTGAAAATGCAAGTCATTAAATACTTTCATGGTACATTGTGTAGAGTTAAGTTAAATTACAATCGGTGTGATGGCCATCAGCAGATAAATGTAGATTATAAATATTGAAAACAGTAGCCAATAAAACGACAGTAATCAGTAGAAAACATATGAATCTAAAAACGTGAGACATCATATAAGAATTATACAATCTTATATAAAAATAATTTGTTTACAAAGATATTACTGCTCCTTTGTCATCCCAAACACTTTTAGAGGAAACGCAATAACTTATAACCGAATGGTAATTATATGTTAAATCTAAATTAACAAAATATGAGTCGAATATTTTTTAATATTTTTACAACTCAATGAAAAAATACATTACACTTTGATAAAATATTTGTTACTTCTTGCACTGTACATGTATTGGGTAAACACAAATCGACGTTTAGTTTAAATTCGTCACTCTGTATCACAAATAATAGGAATTATAAGGAAGTAGAATGTTTAAACTTACAATATTTTGAATCCTAATAGTCGGAAGTTGAACTCTGCAAAACTGGCCGCGAAATTGATTTTCGTGAGTTTGTGACGTGCAAAGAGACTGGCTACCCGTCCACAAAAAATTCCCTTCACTTATAGCACTGCCGGGTTTGCCAAAAGCATCGAACACTAAAAATTGTCCAAATCAAGTTAGGAAATGAGATTGTTTTAACAACTTAACTTTTCCAAGCCCATGATTCCGTATGAACCAGTCCTAAAAGAAATGTCTTCAAGTCACTCGAACATTTTTCTGACACATTACTAAATTCAATTTTGTGAGGCAATTTCTCGAAAATATTAATAATTAGTGATTGTAAATTGAATTCAGTATTTTTGGCATAATGCAGAAGTTGTGATATTATTCCTGGGTTAACTTCAGTTGGCAAAGCATTTATGCTGTACACAGAAAGAATGAAGTATAGAAGTGCAGTTATCATTTTAAACTCTGGATTTCTCTCTACGAGCATATAAGTGTATATAAACGTAAAACTGCTGGCACAGCAGTTTTGCTCTTTTATTTGCAGAAAAATGCTTTGTTATTTTTTTTAGTACATCATGTGCAAAAGGTCGAACCCACGTCGCACGGGGAACTTGCTAAATTTTTTTATTACGGCTTGAATGAGTCATCCATGACACGTGTCTCACGATATTGAGGCAGTCGTCACCCAATCTCCGTTCCAACATGACGTTGGTTTCGAGAACTCATTTTTTTTCCTCATTTTTTCTTCAGTTTTGTATCCCCGTTTGTAACTGAGTTGGCTGAATTATTTTATTTTACGTGACAATTATATTATCATGAAAACGTACATGTGTGTGTCTATCACCGCTAAAACTAAAAGCTGCTGTAACAGCAGGCCCGCAGCTGCACTTTCATGGTACATTGTGTTGAGTGGTATTAAGCTTAAATTGAGAATTCTCCTAACACTTGACGGAGAATTAGAATTCTCCTAAATATCCCCCCACAACCACAGAACGTAACGGAACGAGGCGGGAATGGGGGAACCGCAAAGCACCTAGCTCGCTGGACGCGTGCCTACTCAGCATTGCCATGCCTAGATCTTTTAGAATGGTGTTCGCCGAGCATAAGCGCTTTTTCAGAGTACCGTTTGTGGGTCTACGGCCCAACGAGGTGCGCTGAGCTTTTCCTGCTCCAGGTTTAACATTTTCTACCGGGCTAGTGGACGCGTGTGGGCCGCAGCGAGGGGAAGATTGATCACCGTTCCAACAAGACGTTGATTTGGAGAACTCATTTTTTTCTTTTCCTCATTTCTTTGTATTTATGTATCCCTGTTTAAATTAGACTAATTTAATGTTATAATAAACAGGAATTTACTAAAATTGTTATATGAAATGGATGCTTGTAGTGGGTCTGTTAGTGAATAGGTCTTTAACTTATCTTTTCAGTAAGAAACTTTATTTTGAAATAATTTTTCCAAACCAAGAAGTGGGGCTTCAAACATCATTGAAATGCAGAAAGCAGCCAAGAATGAACATACTATGTTGGAAATAGATAGAGCAGCCTGAAAACCAAAAATATAAATTATGTATATTTACTAACAACTTTTAACTAATTTTTTTTTAATACTAACCACTAAAAAGTTAGAAATATGCATAGAAGATTCCGAATTCCAAATGAACATTTCAATTACAATTGAATGAATTAAATAAACAGAATAAGTCAAGCGAGAAAATGGTTGCCATCCATTCCAAGACAAAATGGCGTTTATTATACCTGCAAATTAAGTAAACACATTAATAAAGTCTAAAAACAAATTTAGTAAATTTACCTCCATGACCAGTCGAACAAGCAAAAATGGCCCATGATAAAGTCAAAGCCCAAACTGATTTTGATAAAGTTAAATACAATATCTCAATACCTCTAGTTGCAGGGACAAAAAGTGGCCCATAAAAAGTCAAAACTTGAATCAATACTGCAATTACCCAACTGACTTGCACGAATTTCTGAAAGAGGACACATGTACTCAATACTTATTTACACACAAACAGAATTTTAATGACTTTAGTTAATCTCTCCTGGAAACTTTTGTTATAAATTACATATCCACAAGCCATGCCAATAAGATAGGGACAAATCCAACTATAAACCCTTCTGTACACTGAACTATACACATCAAATCTGATGAAATGGCTGGAAAAATAAAGAATAGGTATAAAAAGTAACTGCCATTTTGGGACGAATTTGACCGCCACGCGCCACTGGTGAAGTATCGGACATAACCGATTACGACCGGTCCCAACAATCATTTCTACCTTTACGATGAATAGTAGCGTTACTTCGGTCAGTACAGTTACATTATCATTGTAAAAGCGAAAGTGAAAGTTTGTGTCGGTCGTAATCGGTTATACCCTAAAATTCACATGCGGCGCGTGGTGGTCAAAGTCGTCACTAAAGCATGCACCAACCACATGAATCAAATTAACTTACTCCGTTAATTGTATAACTATGTCGTATTTTGTTATCAGCAGGCCTAGTACAATCCAATTAATCAATATTAAAAATCCACCTATTATAATTGGAGTAGCGAGATGGCGTCTATAACATATTCAAGTTGTATTCACTGCATTAAAACATACCATGAATGCAAATATATTAAATACCTCGCTAAATATATTAAAATAATCGGACTTATTAAGTAACATTGAGTATCTATTGCCAAATACCAGGTCCTATCCATACACTAAACACAACCAACTTTTTGTAAAATTATTTTTGTACAAATATCATATAATTACGCGCTCTCCTGTTGCATAGTTATTTATAAACAGTAAATTCATCCACCATTTCCGTTCACAAGCTTTAGTTTCTTGCTCGTGTAAAAAAGCAAATGGGCTATCCAAGTTGTAAAGGTTTAAGTTTATTACTATAAAGTATAAGACAGCTAGATAAGCAGGAATAAGTCTGAAAAGGTGAATTTATTTAGAAATCATTAAAATTCTATGGGTATTTTATTACCTCAAAAATCTGTGCAAATAAAATTGCACCCAAGAGATTTTTCCACCTCTTTTCTTGTATTCTCTTAAGTAAATGTAGGAAACCAATATCCCACTAAACGAGTTTATATTGAGAAACAAAAAAGGCTGTCAGATGTTAAACTTTACCTTATAACAAAAAATGAGGTCACAGAAAATTCCCCTTGTGTAACAAACCATCCTGGAAGAGTTTCTTGTTTTGCAACGGCATCTACAATGTTGTCTAAATAGACAGAAAATTTATTTGTAATGAAGAAGAAGAAAAATAAAGTTTTAAACCGAAAGCGACAACTGAGGTCAAACTACAAAATCAGACAAAACACAAAAGATAGACAAAAAGCAAATTAGGCAAATCAAAAAAAAAAAATATGAAAACTTTTTGTACCTGAAATTTGAAGTGATGATATACTTGTGTGACAAACAATAATCCACGCCATGCACAAAACGCGTATTCCTCGAATACACGTCACTTCTGTCGATGAGGAAGTAGTCAGTTGTGACGCATTTGTGTAGATTGAAAAACACAGGAAAATTTTTTCCAAAATATTCTCTGTAGGTGGAACAATAGCAAAATCATGCTTAGATGCCTAATATATACAGCGAAAAAAAAAACAGTAAAAATGTAGTAATTTGGTCCATTTTTACTGCAGTTTATTTTGCAGATTTACCACAACTTTTCCTAAATACTGCAGATTTTCTGCGGTTTTTTTTCTGCTATTGGACTAATTTACTGCAGAAAAAATGCAGTTTTTTTTGGCTGTATGATACGCTACCTGGTTGGATTATTTCGGTGTTAGTTTCGCATAAAAGTAAATCGCCGTTGCATTTCAGTTGATTATTATACTCAAAGAAACGGATATAAATGTCGTAGAATGTGGCCGTGAGAATGAAAACAAAAAACAAGATAAATATAATTCTGAAATTTAAAAGAAAAAATAATTACATGTACACACGTGGGACAAGCAAATGAATTTTACTGCATACAGCGTAAACGATGCTCTTCTATCTTTCCAAATATTCTTTGGAGTTGTGCAATGAGTTGTAATTGAATCGTTGCCAAAAAAGGGTAAATCTACTTGAAGAAATAAGTTTTCAACATTTTAAGGTGGTCCATTAGTAACACTTACAAGAAGTGCGGCTCAGGCTGCCGCCTTTGGCTTGTCTCCAACTCTGTACATGGGTTCGTAGTTGTGTCCTTAACGAGGCTGGCTGGAAAAAAGTTGCAATGTCCACACAACAATGCAAACATTGTTCAAAGGTCGCACTATTGCGACTTTTTTCTACTCAGCCTAGTTAAGGTCACAACAATGAACCCATGTATAGAAATAAGCTTAATCGAATGGCGGTAGTATGAGACGCTCCCTTATTAGCGTAGGGTGGTAAAACCAATAAAGTCGCATTTAATGTGGTAAAGGATGCCGCAACTTCCTTAGAACAGCAAATGGTCATGTTTACTTACGCTCTGAGAAAAGAGTTGTTAAATCTTCATTTGAACAGGTACTGGGCACACACACTGCTACACGCAATTTAAGTTCATCACTCTAATCATAAAAATATTTTTTCAAGTTGCAAGTTCTAAATTGTATTTTCTTTATTACTTACTACACTCTGAAAATTATTAGTCGGAAAATCGATCTGGCAGTATTTTCCATGCAGGGGATTTCTGTTGCCACTTGATTTTTGAACAATTGAAGTGCAAAGCGAATACTGACCCAACCACAAAAGATTACCTTTACCAATCCCACTTTGCAGTTTTCCATAAGCATCCAACACTATTTCAAACTTTAAAAATAAATTTCAGAAATAAATATATTTACCACAAATTACTTTTCCAAGCCCATGGTTCTCTCTCGATTAATCCTAATAAGAAATTTTTTAGGTCCCTTAAGCATAATCCTGATATGTTAGTGAGATTAATGTTATGAATCAGCTTTTCCAATGAGCTAATGAAGATTGTTTTAACATTCTCTGAGAGGGATTTGAAATTAAACCCAGACTTTTTTAAAAGATTTGCAAGATCTAATATAATTTCCGGATTAAATTCCAATGTCTTAGCATTAGCAGAGCATACAAGACATGTGAGAAAAAGATACGTGATAAGAACCATGATTCTTTTAAGCGCAGTCTATTGTTTCCTCACTCTATCCTCCCAATTGTGGGTAAAAAAGCTGTGCACATGTATGTCATCGTGACTTAGCACAATGACACAGCCTTGTTTTGCTCACTTTGAAAAAGTTTACCTCATGTGACGTAGATAAATGGATGGCATTTTTTCCTTGTTGAACTTTCATAAACTTAGAATTTTTTTATCTTCCATTTAATCTTTTTATTAGTTAAAATGGTTGTGCTGGCGTGTTAAGTGGAATTTAGTAAAACACACTTTTAAAAAATTAAAATTTATGTGACAAACAAGTGATTGACTCATTTAGGGAACAGTTGCAACAAGTGTTTAAATTATTACTCAAAAATTTGTTGACATGTTTAAGTCATTGGTTATCATTCTTGTTTTAAACACTTTTTACTGTAGTGCAATGAACATGGTTGCAAAGTAACAAATTTGAAGGTTTTGATTGAAGTTTTCTTAAGATGAATTTCTCTACACCTGGAAATGGTGCTTCAAATATCAAAGAAACGATTGCATCGACTACGTATGAACATACAATGCTTGTTATTGAAAATGTAATCTGTAATTAAAGAATCATTACATACATACATAAAAATACAAATTACTTATACTAACCATGAAAACTCCTGATACATGTACTGGTATTTCTGAACTTTTAAACAGCATTTCAAGAACAATAGGATGAATTAAGTAAACAGCATATGTTAAGCGAGAAAATGGAATCCAACCATGCCATGAAAGAATTAAAGTTAAAGCACCTAGAGATACAAATTTTATGTACTACAATACCGATTACCTATGGTAAAAGATTTTTACCTCCATTGTGGGTGCAACAAGCAAAAATAACCCAAGAAATCACCAGTGCCCAAATTGATTTTGATACTGATAGATACAGAATTTCAATACTTCTTGGCATAGAAAAAAAGTAAGGGCCAAAGAATATAATTAACCCAATTAATGTAGCGGTTGACCAGCAGAACATTAGAAATTTCTAAATATTGATGAAATTGTATCAGGTGTATGTATTAACAGTCCCAGTTTCAACTTTTCAATTTGTAAATTCGGTCAAGTCATTGAAAAAATGACATCTTTATCACTTTTTAATAAATTTTCAATCAAAAACTTTAAACACTATGTTTTCAAAAATTTTACAAATAGAAATACACTTTACAATTTATAAAGTGTAAAGTAAAGTTTTTGATTGAAAATTTATTGTAAGGTGTTTCTTTAGGTTAGTAAAAATGTTCAGATTGTCCATCTTTTCAATGACTTTATTTCGCCCAGCGAGTGTTGTAACCCGTTACCGTACTCCTTTTCTGTTACCGCTGCTGTATCGGTGATACATTCTACACATTGGAATTTCAAGCGTTACCTCTCAGGTTAATTAGTTGATACTGGATAGGCTACCACATGCAATATCTCATGTGAGGCTATTCTAATCTATTAACTGCAATTTAAAACGTTGAAAAAGGTGCCAATTTCTTTGCTTTTTAAAAATGTAATTTTTTAATAGTAGTTGTAACGAAGTAGCGCCATTACTTTTACAAGTACACATTGCACTCTTTAAAAAAAAGTGTATCTTTACACTTTTTTGTGCGACCATTTGAACACCAATTTAGTGTTTGAAAACATCCTGAGCAGTACAGTTGTAATCCCAGAAGGTGTAAGTCTAAATTTACACCTTTCTTACCCCCTTTTTTGAAAGTGTAGAGAGTACGATATCGGGGACAACACACATTAACTAATGTTTGGTCATTTCTTACCCTTTTAAAATTTAGTTGACATTTAGTTCTGTAAAGCAAATACCCACATATCATTCCTATTATAAAAGGTGCAATCCAGCTGTATAGTCTTTTAAATGTGGCTCTGTATAATTCAATTCTTAGAAAATGGCTAAAAATAATTACAAGTTTGAATTTGAAATAATAATATAATAATTAATTAACCAAACTCGATGTGAGACATTCCTATTTTGTATTGATGTACGTACGTGGCTACATATATCCAGTTGGTTAACATGAAAGAAATGGAAATTGCAATAGACATAGCTAGGCGTCGCCTTTAAACAAAATAATTCAATGGGTAAGTAAAACCGAGATGATTTGGTTTTTTTTTTTTTTCAATACCTTATTAAGAAATACAAGAGGATGGGACTTAATATATAACATTGCACGTCTACTGACAAATACCAAGACCAAATCATACACTGTAATAAGCAGAAGATGAAATGATTTATAAGTTCTGAGTGTTTACATTACCTACTCGACTTCCTGATGTATAGTTGCTAACATACAACAAATTTTTCCACCAGTTTTCTGTGCAAACTTGACGCGCATCTTCAAAAAAAGATGTCGAGGGACCATTCATTATGTATGGATTTAAATTCATTACAAAAATGAATAAAACTGCCATGTAGAGAGGTGTTAATCTGGTAAATCGATGTAGGTAAAATTGAAGCCAATTGGATTTTTCATTCCCAGTTTTTAAGTAGATGTAGGAAATTAGTAGTCCACTAAGAAAACCAAACAGGTAAGAAAGTGATAGAAAGATGATGGGATTGGATTACCTTAGTACGAAAAATGATGCTACTGCAAATTCTCCCTGAGCTATGAACCAACCGTAAAAAGTGTCGAGTTGTGCTAGTCCATGCAGAGGATTATCTGGTTTAATCAAATAGAAAAAAGAACGGATGCACTGTAGAGTAAAGTTCTTATTACGGAATGGTTGCTGCCAGTAGTTATTCCACTGGCACTAACACCCTATTCGGCTGATGCCAGTAGTAACATTTAAGCCCAAATATGCACTGCGTGCCCAACTCCATCAAGTCATGTTAGGTTAGATCAAGTTTGGTTAGGCAGCAGTAGTAATGCGGTACTACTGGCAGCAGCCGAATAGGGGTGTTAGTGCCAGTAGCATTACACTGGCAGAAACTTCAGCCTTTTCATTGAGCCATCTCAGTTAAGAACTTGCAAAAGTTAACAAAATCCTTGTAAATTTTTAAAAATTTAAAAAACTTTGCAAAGCCGTTTACTGCTTTTTTTTTTACAGAAATTTTAAAAAAGTTTGAAAAAATACAGTATGCGGGAAAAAATGTGAAAGTTTGCAAAAATATGGGAAAACTTGCAAAAATTTGGCAAAATGTAGGAAAATTTGCAAAAATTTGGCAAAATGTAGGAAAATTTGCAAAAATTTGGCAAAATGTAGGAAAATTTGCAAAAATTTGGCAAAATGTAGGAAAATTTGCAAAAATTTTGAAAAAAAATGCAGCCAAAAAACATAACATTTTTGTTTTTGCAAAATTTTATCAGATCTGTGATAAGATATAGTCTTGCAATCACAGAATACAATTTTTGACCGTATTGGTTGCTCATGACCTTTCCATAAAGGATTTTGCTTACCAGAGTTTAATACTCCTATTAGGCCTGTATGACTTATAATTATCCATATCATACTCAAAACACGAATTCCATGAATGCAATTTAACTCGTTTTCATTCTTAACATTGAATAACTTCAGGGTATTTGTGTAGAGCGAGAAACAAATTAGGAAATGATTACAACTACCTAAATTCATTAGACAAAGACAATCATTAATTAATTAAGCTATTTCATGCTTAAAACATTTCACCTGTGAATGGTTTCATTTCCAGACACATACCGGTATTTGTCTCTAGAGAGTTATTCTTACTAAAATTCGCTGGCAACATTGAACTCTTGCAATCGCAATGTATCCCATTCATGTAATCGTCATTCTTTTTACATTTATTTTTTCCATTAAAATAACTATTATTATTATTGTTGCCTAGGTTGTTTTCACTTTCTAAGAAAATTTGGTTATTTACATCGTAAATTGTCGCCAATAAAATGAAAGTTGCAAATAGTAAACAAAAAATTCTGAAATGAAAATGATGATGCCTAAAAATCACCACTACAAATTTTCAATATTTATAAGGAAAGTGTACAAACTGCGCTAACGTAATACGTAACAATTCAATTAATCATTATTTCAAATTTTTTTCCTGGTCATTAATCACTTAAACCCATAAACATTACATCATAAGCAACTGAAATTGTTTTACGATATAGTTATTACACAGTTTGTACACGTTCTGTTTTATATTAATAATAATTACATACAAAGCAAAAGCAGCCCATTTGTCAGTCCAAATGTTTTTTGGACGAAAGCACGTACTACTAATTTTACTGACGTTTAGATTGTTTCCTGATGTAACTACACACACGAAAAATAGTTGAAATTGGAGTTTTTTTTTGTGAGAATTTCAAAGTTTTTACCATAGCTTATTAAGGAATTCAAATCTTGTGGCGTGCAAGTGTTAGGTACACAAATACCCAACACTAATTTAATTTTATTGCTCTATTAGAAAAACGAATTTATATAAAAATAACTTGACATATCAAACTTAACTCACATTGTTTTGGTCGTTACTAATTGGTATGTTAACTCGACAGTATTGACTTTTAATTTCATTATTTGTCGAGTTTTGAATTATTGAACTACATAGGGAATAACTACCAAACCATAATAAATTTCCTCTGGTAATGCCACTTCCAGGTTTGCCACTTGCATCAAACACTAGAAGTGTCAATTACAATTAATTAATTAATTAATTAATTAATTTAAAATGAACAATTAGCAACTTACTCTTCCAAGCCCAGTCTTTTCCAATTACCAATCCTGAAGCAAATTGTTTTAGGTGTATAGAACATTGATCTGACACATTTTGACCATGAAAAATTGAATGCAGTAAAATTTTTGTTATGTAAGATATAGGCAATTTTTTGTTGTTCAATAGCCATTTTATGTTCACTTTGTCACTTTGAAGAATATCTGCAATTTCTGCGGTATGTCTGCTTTTAAAATCAGCTTGATCCGATTTGCTAGTAAGAGCCAGTAATGGCAATGCCACAAATAGAAGGAACATAATGTGACTGATGTGTATTCAATGATTGCAGGTCTTCAAATGTTGTCAGTCAAGTTGGAAACTTTTAAAGATGAATGGGTACGATAGGTTGTTTTTGTTTTTATATTATTTCAAATTTACTTCAGTTAAGCCATGTTTTGGGATTCATTCAATTTTTTCCGTGCTTTTACTTCAAATCCAAAATGTTTAAAAGTATACTTTAAATAGGTACTAGTAAAATTAATTGATTTTCTTTCAACTTTATAATAATTCTGAACAAGGAAAACTGTCCTGAATGAAGGCTAAATACCAAAAGAGAAAAACAGTCACATAGATCCTGGTGACGTTGACGTCACATGAAGCACAAACAATTAAGTTCGATGTCACTGTTACATAAAAACACCAGACTCATTTTTTTTGTATCAATCATTCAGTCATTCAAAACTCAGTAAAAGAATTATCAAACCATTTTGTAAACAAAAATTGCAAATAATATAGTGAAATTAACTGCAATAATTTTGTTATTTAACTTTATAACTAGTGTTTCCCGCTCGCTACGCTCGGTTAAATTGTTTATCGTCAATTGACTGTGAGTTGCATTACGGGTTGGTAACCCGTAAACCCTCACCCGTACCAAAAACTGATTACA
>JAQGAS010001516.1:0-18419 GCA_034686365.1 Pachymerium ferrugineum
GTGTTTGTAGATAATCAAGCAGCAATACATTATATAAAGAATGATGTAGAAAACTCTCGTACGAAATACCTAGATGTTAGAATAGGTTTTATTAGAGAGAATTATCAAAAGGGTCTGTTTAATTTAAATTATGTACATACCCAATTAAACTTAGCTGATGCATTAACAAAAAGATTAAGTTGGGAACAATTTCAAAGATTAAATGATTACTTGGATGAATAATAGATGTATTTATTTATGTACTAACGTAATTGTGTTTGTAAATGAGAAATGCTTGCAAATGGGAGAGTTTGTTATGTTTAAAAGATGATAAAGTATTGTTTGCCATCATTAATACTTATTAATTGTTATTATATAAGGTTACTATTGATTATTATTAATGTATAGTTAACAATAGAGCTAATGTTGTATATCCGGATGTTTATTTATGAGTGATTTTCAATTTGTTACTCATTGTTGATTATATCTTGATTTACTGTTATTGTACGCATTCTGCTGGCGAATTTTATTACTAGTTATTAAATACTTGTTTTCTGTTGTTCAAACATGCATCATCTCTGTTGATTCTTTTCCTAATAAGAGTATAGAATTTATTTAAGCTAAGTTTATATGAAATAACGAATTCTGCAACAACTTGGAGTACTTTCTTGTTCCATCGTATTTTTCTCCATCGGTATTGGTTCACTTCTTTGTCCGACTACCTGTTCTTTCTCCGGCATTAGTATTCGTTGCACGTTCTCGATTGCCAATTCTGTTTCCATTTCTATCAGTGTTGGCGCGTCCGGGGTGACCGGTGGTGTCGCAAACATTTGCGGCATCCTTTGCTGGTCTTTTTCCGTAGAAGCTTTTACCGTCACCTGCTTCACCGCTAAATTCTCAATTTCCATCGGTACTTCTCTTGTTATTTCTACTTGTCTCTCTTTCGGTCGTGCTCTCATAGATTCTCGTAACTCTCTATTTTCCTGCTGAAGTCGTGCCAATCTTTCTTCATTCCTTTTTAATTTTTCTTCTTTTTCTTTTTGTTCTTTTCGTTCTGTATCTTTCTGGATCTTTAATTCGTCCTCTTTTCGTTTTTTTCCAACGCCTCTCGTCGCAACCTGTCAGCCTCTTCTTGCTTTTCTCAACTATTTGATCCGCTCGCTGCCCTTTCTTCTCGGCATCTGCGTTGTCTTTCCCGTTGTTTTGCATTGGCTCGTTCAGCCTCCCATTGCCAATTGTCGTATGCCACATACGTCTCTCTAGAGCTGGGATAGAATTCCCGCACTACCTCCGCCGTTCTTATTCCATACCAGTGCTTCGCTGTGTACTTCGCCGTATTGAATTCATTACACAGCCATTCCTTCGTTCTTCCAGCGTTTTCGTCGAAAAATTTCGTCCGCGCCTCCTTTAACTTTTCCACCGCGTATTTTCCTGATGGTGTATCACGTGTTCGTAAGTCGATTCTTCCAGCCAACTCAATTATGTTAATGCTTAACCGATATACACGAATTAATCTCTGCAATTTCTTAGTTTCGTTAATTTTCGGATTTTCTGGTTCATTCCTTTCCTTTCTTTCTCTTCTCTTTACGTCAAACCATTGAAAATGCTTTATAATATCTTGCTCACGACCAACCCTGCTGGCCAATTGTACTAAGCGATCCCTCGCTTGATCTCTGACTTTGATCACTGATGGTAATTCGTCGGCATCCACGTCAGGATCTGGAGGGTGAACAAATGGGTCCAAATGTTCTATTTGGTCCTCAATTTGCTCAGAAAACGCTCTCGCTGACAACTGCTTAACCGAATTTGCTTGACCGATAACTGGTTCACTTTGCTTAACCGATGTGACTTGTTTGTCTATTACCAAATTATCTCGATAATGCTTGTACCTTTCTCCCTGATGTTCTACTTGGCTTGTACCGCTCGTTGATCTATTTGTTGTCTGGTTATTTAATTGTTGTACCGTTGAATTTAATACCGGTCTCGTTGGCTGATTTTGTTTTTGTATGAATATGAGCTCCTTTTTTCTGTTCACTTCCACATATTCTTTCGGTTTGTCTCGCCTTCCCCGGTGGGTTGTGTTTTTCTCCGCCATTTGCTCTTTCGGCAGGGGTGGCGTGTAAGACTTCTCCGGTGGATTTATTTTTGTTGATTCATCCACATTGCTTAACCGTAATTGATTTTGTTGGTTTAAATTTACTGCTTAACCGTGTTTGAATGAAATCTGGATCTGTTGGCATGCTTAACCGTTGTTGATTTTGAGTTGTGGGGATGCTTAACCGTTGTTGTTCTGTCAGTTGGAAAGGCGTCGGCCAACCACTTAACCCCGGTGGTGTTGTTTGGTTCGTCAGAGTGTTTGCGTTGAATCCTGCCATACTGTGTTGATGTTGAACTGGTGGTCCCCACGCTCCTACACCTGTCGACCAATTTGCCGGTTGATACTGTGTTTGCTGCGGGAAGGTAGGCTGCCCAGCAGGGGTCGTCTGTTGCGGCCACGCGCCTTGCATTTGCGGGTTAACTGACGCCGCACCTCCGATGAACCTTCCCTGCATCATTGTATTGGCTTCCATCATTTGTCTAAACATACTTTCAAACGAGTCAAAACGCTCTTCTAAACTTTTCTTTGTCTCTTTCCAGATGTTCGACCCTCTTCTATTGTTTATGCCTGAGGGCAAACTCCACTTTGCCCAAGTTTTACTTTCTGTTAAATTATTTTTCACTGGTATTTTTCCTATTAAAATTACGACATTTTCCATCTGTGTTTTCGTGCTTAACCACTAAAATTACACTTAAAATTATTTTAATTAAAATATTTGTCTTAAACTAAATTTTTGCTTAACCGAATATTAAAAAAAATTATTTTCTACTGGAAATCTGTGCTTAACCGTATTTGTTTGTGATAAAATCGTGCTTAACCTCGATGATTTTATCTTCTTTCTTTTAAAATCGGTTGTTTTAAACCACATTTTTCCAATTTTTGTTTTAACCAACTTGTTGTCATAAATGCATTTGGTTGTGCGCTTGTACCTGCACCGTCATTTACTGGATTGGTACTTTTACTTATTAATTTTGAAATTAATTTCTCACTTTCTTCATCATGACGTCGTTTTAATTCTTTTTCCACTTTTTTCTTTTGCCAATTTTCTAATAGTGTAGCAATCTCTTTATTTTCGTAATAATAAAGTAATTGCTGATAACTTAAATTTTGCATCGTGTCCCAATATGTTTTCTCAGCTCTCTGGATTAGAACCACTTTCACTCTTTCTCGTATTTCGTTCTCTCTTCTGACGTCATCCATGGAATATTTTTCTAGACGTGTTGCTGCTTGATCACTAATATTTACTGCTTTAACGCTAATTAATTCTTTACCAATAATTTCTACGTTATTTGTTTCTTCTGGATTTTCTACTGTAATTATAAAGTCTCTTTCTTGTGTTGTTTCGTCATCAAAAATTTCCTGCTCATTATCGAAAACTTCAAAATTATCAGTGATAATTTCTTCCTCGACTGCCTCATCAATCGTTTGTCGAGGGTTCCCTTCTTCTTGACCATCTTGCCAAACTTCTATATCAAGTTCTGGCTCAAAACCTACAAGATTAGTGACATTGGCTTTCACCTTTTTGCCGTCACTTAACCTTCGAATTATGTATGCGCCATTCTTTAAATCTTTCCAAACTACATATGGCCCTTCTCTGAGATCATTCAATGCTCTTGTAATGCCTTTTTGGGCATTTGACAATTGAACATTGTCTCGTAGGACCAAATCACCTTCGTCAAATTTAAATGCAATTCTTCTTTTATCATACTTTCTTTTCTGCTTAACCGCTGCTTGCTTTGCTAAAGTCATCATCACTCCATGTGCCTCACGTAGCTTTCTAACTAACCGATCTACGTACACATGAATTTCGTTCTCGTTAAAACCTGCTTCACCGTCTGCAATTAAAGGATCCCATGGTACACGCAGTGTTCTCCCAAAATTGAGAAAAGCTGGCGTGTAGCCCATGGACTCGTTTTCTGCAGTTCTAAACGCAAATGCGATTTGTCTCAGAAATTTTGCCCAATCTTTGTGTATTTCTGTGTAAATCGCTAGCACAAATTTGATGTCCCTATTTACCCGTTCAGTCGGGTATGACTGTGGATGGTAGGGAGTGGTATACTTCAATTTGATCCTGAATTTCCTTGCAAATTCTTTATAAATTGTGCTTAGAAACTGAGGACCGTTATCCGAAATTATGGATCGAAAAAAACCAAATCGCAGACAAACTTCAAATAAACAATCTACTATCACGTCTGCTGTCACTTCTTTCAGTGGAAACACCTCAACCCATTTGGAGCAAGTATCTATCACGACTAATATCCACTTGAATCCTTCTTCAGTGGGCGTTTTTGGCCCCATGAGGTCCACTGAGATTGTTTCCCAAATATTTGCCTTCTTCGGTAATTCCATTTTTCCAAACGCCATTCTGTTGTGAGGCTTACATGCCTTACATCGTGCACACTTCTTAATCAACTGCTTCACCGAACGTGTTATTCCTGGCCAGTAGTACAATTTTTGTACTCTAGCCGTAGTTCTCGTAATCCCGCCATGTGCTGCAAGAGGATGTCCGTGGCATCCCCAGAGCACCCGTTGTCGCAACTTCTAGGGTACATAAACCTTGAATTCTCTGTTTGCCTGCATGACATCGTCCTCTGTTGTTGGTACGAAGTATGTCAATAAACCGTCTTCTTAAATCGCATAGTCATCTGCCCATTTTTTAATTTGCTTAACCTCTTCTTGAGTTCTCACCTCGTCTGACATTCTGCCTTCACATAAGTAATATGTAATACAATGAGAGAATCTGTCTTCATTTTGACTTAATATGAGCTCCTGCCTATCCGGTGGATTGAGCTCCATATTAGTCGCAATTCTATCATACACGCTGACTACTGGAAATGCGCATGAGTCCTTCTTTCTTCTATATGCTGCTTTACCTTTGTTGATTCTTATTCTCTCCTTTTTACTTTCTGCTTTACCGATTATTTTACTTTCTCCTTCACCTTCTTCACCGTTTTCTTCTTTAGGTTGTAAAAAGAATGCATTGCATTTACTTTCTACATTTTTATCCTTTGGGTTGTCAATCCATTCACGCCAAGATGTTGCTACTTCATCTAACTCATCCTGCTTAACCAATGTGTTGAAAACTAATTTTATTTCCTTTACCCTTTTCAAGTTAGGAAGTTCAAATCTGTCCTCCGCATCGTCTTCCACGAAATCTTCTTCTGGTATCTTCTGAAGAGGTGCTCTCGATAGAGCATCAGCTGCTTCATTATGCTTTCCCTTTTGGTATCTAATTTTAAAATTTCCACCCATTAATTTAAAATACCAACGTGCAAACTTGCCCCCCAGATGCTTTGCATACTTTAGGTAAGTTAATGCATCATGGTCAGTTCGCACCTCGAATTCTGAGTATTCGAGATACGGCCTAAACTTTTCAATTGCCCAAACCATTCCCAGGCATTCCAGTTCCGTGGCTCCATATCGTTTTTCGGCTCCACGTGTCATCCTGCTGGCATAGAAAACTGGAGTGTCAGGAATCGGACCTTTATGACTGCTTAACTGATCAGGTGTCATATTCTTCTTTAGGCACAGGATTGCGCCTAGTCCTTCTTTACTAGCGTCTATTTCTATAGAGAAAGGCTTGTTGAAATCTGGCATCTGCAGCACCACTGGACCTGTTAGTGCTTTTTTCATTGCCTCAAATACCTCTTTTTCGTCTTCTTCCCATTTAAAAATAGCCTTCTTCTCCGTTAGTGCGTGTAATGGTTTACATATTACTGTGCACTTGTTGATGAATTTTGAGCGAAATCCAACCATTCCCACAAACCGTTTGACTTGCTTGCAATCAGTAGGTGTAGGGAACTCGCGGATTGCCTTGGTTTTTGCCGGATCTGGCGAGTACGTGCCTCCTCTGATGATATGACCCAAATATTTTAATTCTTGTTTAAAAAAAAAGGATTTATTTGGGTTTACTGTGAGACCTGCTTTACCGACTGTTCCAGCACATCTTTTAAGTGCTTAACGTGCTCTGTGTCATCTTTAGAATATACTATAATATCGTCGAGATAGGCTAATGCCCATCTGTGTAATGCTTTACCGAGTGTACGTGTCATCAATTCTTGAAACGTTGTTGGAGCATTTTTTAGTCCAAATGGCATCACTAGAAATTCTAGTTTATCCATTGGTGACCAAAATGCTGTTTTGTGACGGTCTTCCTCTTTCATGTCGACTTGGTAGTAACCTTGTGCACAATCCATTGTGCTAAATGTTTTTGCACTTCCCAACTGAGCGAGTATTAGGTCTATCTGTGGAACGTTTGGGGGAATAAAAATACATGCTTCATTCAGTTTTCTGTAGTCTATGCATATTCTAAACTTGCCATTTGGTTTTGGAACTAAAATCGGAGCACTAGCATATTCAGACTCAGAGAACTGGACTACCCCCTCTTCTAGTAGTTTTCTACAATACAATTCGAGTATTGCACGTTTTCTCGCGTTGACTTCACAGTAGGGTGTTCTCACCGGTTCATCAGTTAAAGTTGAGATAGCGTGCTTAACCAAATTTGTTTTTCCAGGTACGTTTGTTAAAACGTGCCCGTATTTTAAGTAAATCTGCTTCATTTCTTCTGCTTGATGTTTGCTCATTCCCTTAGTTAAATCATCAGCTAACTGAATAAAGAATGCTGATGCTTTAACCGGTACTTTTTCATATTTGACAAATGGAATTTTGTCTTTTGGCTCTGCTAAAGTTGACCAATGCTTATCCGTCATATTTGGAATAATTCCAAATGTACCTATGAAGTCATTACTTAATAGCAATGTAAAACCTGATGTTGGTAATATTATCATCTGGAATACTGCTGATCCTTTCTTCCAATGCATAGGCACCGTTATTGTGCCTAGTGGGTCGACTATTGTTCCTGCTGTGTTCACTTTTCTTGCTTTACCTTTAAATTGTTTGATTTTGTGATCAATTTTTAAATCAATCGCTGTTTGCAATGATATAAACGTGTGTGATGCACCCGTGTCTATCAATGCTGTAATTGTCCCTTTTCCTAGCTGTACCAGCATGGTTGCTAAGTTTGTTTTCTTTCTTCTTTCTCGTGCTGATGTGAAAGCGAAACTTATATCACTTTCCTGCTTAACCTCGTTGTTATTACTGCTTAATTCTGCTTTACCGAAATCAATTTTACTTTTCTGCTTTACCTTGTTCTGATTTCTGTAGAGGATTTCTTGGTGCTGGCACCTTGAAATATTTTTCTCCATCGAACTTCTTAACCTTTCATCATAATTACTGCTTAATTCTGCTTCACCGATATTGCTTAACCGTTCATTATCACTACTACTTAACTCGTCTGTCTCACAATCCCACTCTTTCCATGGGAGAGTAGCTTCACCCAAAACTGCATGAGCATGGCAATTTGGGTGTTGTGCAATGGAATTTATGATGGCAGACACCCCTCCAAACTCATCGTTTCCGACTGTGTCTGGTCCATTGTCGTTGACAGTGGAAGGAGTTGGTCCCCCCCCCCCTCTCGCTCGGTAATGTCTTCATCAGTAGTGCCTGCCTCGGTCCGTTTCCCTGTTGTGAAACGTTACCGATGATTTGTGAGCATGCCACCGCAATGTGTCCTGGTTGTTTACACCATTGACACACTGGCATGGGTGGTGATGGTGTGGAGGTCATCCGTTGAGGTTGATATTCATTGCTTAACCGTCTACCTACCTGTTGATTTTGTATGTGGCTATCATAACCATTCTCATTTTCTCGCTGTCTAAACACTGCACGAGAAACTCTTGGAAAAGATTGATTTCCCTGGTTTCTCTCATTTCTAAAACTTCTCTGGCCTCCTGTTTGTTCATTTTCACCATAGTGTTGTTGATTATTTTCCCTTCGGTGTTGTCTCTCTTGATTCTGTCTAAACTGTGGGTATTGTCGATCACTTTGTTGATATGGTTGATTGTTTCTTTGTTGGCCTTGGAAATTGTTTTGTCTTTCATAACTGCTTCTGTAATTCTGTCTTTGTTGATAACCATTTTGCCAATTGCTTCTATTGCTTTGATAATTATTGTCTCGAAAATTTCTTCCGTTTTGATATCCATTTTGACCAAAACTACCGTTTCGATAACCTTCTCCTTGGTTATTGTTATTCTTTTTATAATAACCTTGATTCTGTAGAAACCCAGAAAAACCTGGTTTATTACGTAGATGACATCGTAAGATGAAATCGTAGTTATGCATTTAGTTTGTTTGTCTGTCTGTCTGTCTGTCTGTCCATCCGTCCGTCCGTCCGTCCGTCCGTCCGTGAACGCTCTAACTTTCAAACGCGTTGACCAATTCTCTTCAAACTTGGTATGCAGATACCTCAGGTCAAGACCTTCATCGCTAGAGATTTTCAGGTTCCGGGGTCAACCCCCCCTGGGGGCAGCAGGGGGGACGAGGTCATTTGCATTGTTTCTTTAATTCGTTTGCATTGTTAGCTACTGTTTTCACAGTTATTACTTGCCAATCAAAACCTCAAAAAAATTGTAATATTCATACTTAATGTAATTTCATATATTTCATGTAAAATGTAAACTAATTCTAAGCAAAGTCTATATATCAATGCTAGCAATCAGTTGATACTACTCAATCACAAACATCGTGATATCGGGACTTTGTATTTCGATTTCGACGTTCATCTACGTATTCATCCTCATGTCTTGTTAAATACTGGTTGCATTGTTCTTCTCGCTGTTTGTTTCCAATCTGTCCATGCTACCATATATTCTTCTTCTGGCACGCCATGATTGGCTGCAATACCTTCAATGCATTCTCTCTGACCATCTTCTAACTGATCAAAAGAGTCTTCGTCGCTGCTTAAACCTTGTTCCTCTGCATACTCGCATTCATCATCTTGTTGTACATAATCTTCATTTTGAGTAAGCATTGCCGCTTTTTCTTCGTTTGATGTTTTTGCTCGTGCTTCAAACAATTGTATTCTCTTCACATTTTTCAGCACATATTGCTTTAATAAGCTGTAATCTTCTTCAATTGGTGCTCCTGCTGTTAATAGAATATCTTTTGATGCTTTTGTGATTCCTCTCATCAAATCCCTAAACTTTCCAATGTCGTTCATTTGTTTCTCCTGTCTTTGGAAAATTGCATCAGCTCTCATAACGTATCTATGGATTGGTTCATTATGTTTTTGTTGCATTGTTTCTATTTCTTCTGTGGCTTCTGCTGCCGATTTGTCGAATGCCAACAGAAAATCGGGATAGAATTCATCCCAACTCTTCCATTTGTGTTTACGCGCTTTATACCATGTTCTGGCGTCTCCTTTAAGTTGTTCACCAAGTATGTTATCCATGACTTGATTCGCCGTCGCTTGTATTCTCTTTCCATTCGCTTTCATGTGAATTAAAAATTCTCGGGCTGTGACATCTGTCCCGTCAAAGCACGGCCATCGTGCTTGTGTCCATCGAATATCTGTAGTTCTTACCCTTTTCTTATATTTCTTGTACCACAATGATGAATGTAGTTCTCCATGTACTGCATGTGCTTTTAATTCTTCTCGCGTCATTTTCTCTATTTTCTTTAATTCTGATAAACGTTCTTTACTGACAACTCTTTTCCTTCTCCTATGTCTTCCTTCGTTTTCAACTCTTTTAATTTTTCGCCGTCTTTCTTTGTGCGCTATTCTACTCGCTTTTTGTTTTCCATGTCTGCTATCATTCGAATCAGTTGTCGTTGATGAGATGCTGTTTGAACTCTCATCCCTACGTTTTCTCTTTTTCTTCTTTTTGTCTTTGTCATCCTCTGATGATTCTGAATCTGATGATTCACTACTTGAACTGCTTGAGCTGCTTGAACTACTAGGACTGCTCGAACTGCTTGGATCATCATCCGGTGGTTTACACTTTTTCTTAGTTCGACTTCTACTCTTTCTCTGTTTATTCTTTTCATGCTTATTCTTTTTCTTTTTTCTCTTTGCTGTTGCATTATCTTCCTTGTCGTCTTCTGATTCTGACTCACTTTCCGTGTCAGAATCGTGGTTTTTCTTAACCTTTTTCTTTTTCTTATCCTTTCTGTCATCTTTTTCTCGTTCTGTCTTCTTATATTCTTGCTTTGTTTCTTCCTTTGCTTTTGTTGGCCATGTCACATACCATTCATTTAAGAATTGGTTACACGCGAACACGTAACGTATCTTTGCTGCATTTTCACTCATGTCTCCATCTATCACTAATTGGTAGAGGTCTAGGAATAAGTTTCTCAAATCCTTAAGATCTTCTCCTTCAAGTTTGCTACTTCTACCTTCGAAACAATTCTCTCTTGCTCTTTCCATCTCGTCTTCTATCTGTTTTTCCCATCTTTGTTTCATTATGAGTTTTTCTCTAACATTTTTTCTATCATTCATCTGTTTGATCTTTTCATCAATTTCTCTTCTTTCTTTTAGGCTAGGCGTAGCCTCATCACTTGATTTCTGGTTATCACCTTTCATTTTCCACTGAGTAAAAGGTCTTCCTCCTTGACTAGGAGTAAATCTTTTTAAGTCGTCTTCTTGATTAATTGGTGTTGGGTCTTGTTGTAAAGGGTGTAGTGAAGGTTGCTCTGGTGTAGACACCTTTGTATATTGTCCTTCGCCTTTCTTACTTGTGTCTTGATTTTTGTACATCTGCTGTGTATTTTCTACTTGACTTTTATCGTGTTGTTGATGTTGACATCGAGTCTGGTGTTAAGATTGTTGTTGCCGTTGAGGGAAACTTGTTGATGTTGTTACCTTTAAGGTCGGGATTCCCTCTTCTCTCCTATCTGCTTTACCAATAAATTTTTGTTGATCGTCTGGTTGTGGAAATAATTCTGGTGTATGCACCATAGAGTGCTTATATTTCCATCCCGTTTCAACTGCTTTACTGATTGCTTTACCGTCATGTCGTTGTGTAGCTTGTTGAAAAGGTGAATTTTGGGGCTCCGGAACTGGTGTTGTTGCTCCTGGATGTTGATTTCCCCAAAATCTCTTATCTCTCGAATGCTTAACCGTACTTTCATCATCACTCTCTGATTCCGGTATCATTTCATCATCTCGTTCACATCTGCTTTTCTTTTCCTGTTTTTTGTTGTTTCGTTTCTTTTCGTCATCTTCGTCACCTTCTCCCACTTGCTTAACCGTTAAATGTTTTTGGGAGTGGTGAAATCCTTGCATCGAGTCTTGTTGACGTTGTTGTTCTGCTTTACCATCCTTCTTTTGGTTATCTCGATATTCATTCTCTCCCTCTGCTTGTTGTTTCTGGGAAGTTGATTCTAATGTTGACACCTTGAGGTGTTGTGCTTTACCCGTTGTTTTAAGATCAGGATTTTACAATCAAACAGAGTACTTCATCTGCTGATGAGTTCCCATCATAATCTGCTTGTCCACTAATATTATTCCTAAAATTATCATTGTTGTGTTCTTGTGAAGAAACTCTTGATGCAAGCATCTTTGAGTTTTTATCTCCACAAGACTCTTCTTCTTGTTCATTCTGCATGGTGTTACTCGAACATTCTGCTTTACTTTTTCTGCTTAACTGTATTTAAAGTGTAAATCTACACACACGGATCACATAATGGTATATTTGTGGAGACAATTTCTTTTTATTTTGACTTTAATATTTATGATGTCATTAACATCATAATGATGATGCAGCCATTAGCTTCGGCGATTATTGTTAACTATTAAGTTGATATAGTATTGTTCAAACAATATATACATATTGTAACATGCGTGTGCAGCTGTATCCATAGCAATAATAAAACATATAGAAGTGATCACTCCAACTAAAAAGATGTAGCCTCCCCTTCTTCCACTGTCCAACATATAGGTTATGGGCCCGCCATGGACATTAAAATTCAAAGTGAAAATTTAGAGTGAAAATGTAAGCAGTTAAGTTTTTTGTTTTTTTTTAAACTGAAAAATGTGAACTAAAAGTTTTAAAAATCAAGGATTGATGTGGGCCTAATTTCGGCCATCTTGTTCTAAATTTGTTCTCCTCTTCCATTCCTCTCTTCTTGCCAAGATGGATCCAGTACCATCTTCAACCTTTGTGCCTGCGGATAGGTTAACTGGCAGAAATTATCCTTCGTGGAGGTACAGGTTGGAAATTTTGTTAAAAGCAAAGAATTGTTGAGAACCAACCCAAACCCTGTACCCAACAGTCAAACGGCAGGATGAGACAGATGACCAATTGGCCACTCGACAACGGCTTTGGGCAAAGATGGACGAAGCTGCAATGAATTACATCACCAGTTCCATCGATGGTCAACAGTTACAATACGTCATCAATTGTCCGCACTCTCGTGATGTTTGGCTACATCTGCAAGACCAAAATCAAGGCCAAGTCCAGGAGTTGAATGTCCAGCTTAAATGCGATTTGGGACGCCTGTCGCAGCGAGCTGGCGAATCGCCCCAGGACTATGTTGGACGGGCGGGCGGACGCGCTAGTCCAGCAGTTATTGGCCCTTGGTGAAGTTGTCGCAGATGCAGAAGTAGCAATGCAAGTACTGAGAGGTCTTTTACCACAGTACAACTCAGTGGTTTAATCGGCGGACATGATGGGTGTAACAAGTCTCAAGCTTAATGTGATCAAGCGTGCCATGATAGCCTGTGGCCAGCGTAGTGAAGGTGCATCAATTTCAGCTCAATCAGGTGCATTTTTTGCAAGTCCAGCTCCAGTAACCTCCTTTAGAGGGCTCGTCGTGGAAGATCATCAAGGCCACTTCGATGCTGGAACTGCAATGAAATGGGTCATCGACAGGCAGACTGTCCCCAAGCAAGATCATCTGTAGTGAACATCTCGCCTCTAAGTCCTCGAAGTAGAGGGCGAGGGTTTAACTTTAGGGGACGTGGCTGTTTTCGGGCAAGAGGGAGAGGAACTCCAAAATTTTTTACAAACTTAATTTTTGAAAATCAAGACCAGAATGTTTCCTCACTAAATTCAATGACCCTGGATTATGCATTTTTGGTGCATAGTAAAGTGATTAATTGTACTGAGAATTGTGAATTTACTGGTAGATCATCTGAATATAGTGAAAATAGGGGTAATAATGTGGCAAGAAGTGCAGTACAAGATCAAAATCTGTGGGTTGTTGACTTTGGTGCATCAGTTCACATTGCTGTAAAGAGGGAAGTTTTCAGTGATTTTAAACCTTTGTTTAATCATTTGGCTGATGGTTCAAAATTGTAAGAGTATACATTGTTTATTGTAACAAACATTTATTGTATATAACTTTGGCATTATTAAAATTCAGTCAGATTGTGCAATTCATACTATATAGACGTGTTTTGGTCGACTACAGGTTATGGGCCCTCAGCCCTATTTTATTTTGGCCTTTTGAATTCCAAATTATCATTAAGATTGTCTTAACAGAAACAAATGATACAATAGATACAAATGAATGCCCCTATCGTAGTTTAATCAGAATATTGCTTTTTCTGTCGAGATATACTAGGCCCGACATAAGTGCTACTGTTGGACTATTGTCCAAATATTGCCAAAATCTAAATCTAAAACATTGGGAATGTTTAACGCATTTAATGAATTACGTCATGTCGACTAAAGAGAGAAGCGTATATTTGAAATATGATAATAACGCAGATATAACTGCTTTTTCTGATGCCAGTTGGGCTAGCAATGTCGAAGATAGAAAATCAATATCAGGTTTTATTGTATTCATGGGAGAAACTCCCATTTCATGGAAATCGTCTAAGCAAAGTTTAACAGCATTAAGTGTTATGGAATCAGAACTAATGCCATTAATGGAGTTAGTAAAAGAATTAATCTGGTTGAACAGAATAATTGAAGAATGTTTAAAACTTGGTAAATTAACAACTACAGAATCTTATGTGTTTGTAGATAATCAAGCAGCAATACATTATATAAACAATGATGTAGAAAACTCTCGTACGAAATACCTAGATGTAAGAATAGGCTTTATTAGAGAGAATTATCAAAAGGGTCTGTTTAATTTAAATTATGTACGTACCCAATTAAACTTAGCTGATGCATTAACAAAAAGATTAAGTTGGGAACAACTACAAAGATTAACAGAATACTTGGATGAATAATAGATGTATTTATTTATGTACTAACGTAATTGTGTTTGTAAATGAGAAATGATGGCAAATGGGGGAGTTTGTTATGTTTAAAAGATGATAAAGTATTGTTTGCCATCATTAATGCTTATTAATTGTTATTATATAAGGTTACTATTGATTATTATTAATGTATAATTAAGACTAGAGCTAATGTTGTATATCTGGATGTTTATTTATGAGTGATCTTTAATTTGTTACTCATTATTGATTATATCTTGTTTATTGTTATTGTACGCCATCTGCTGGCGAATTTTATTGCTAGTTATTAAATACTTGTTTCCTGTTACTCAAACATGCATCATCTGTGTTGATTCTTTTCCTAATAAGAGGATAGAATTTATTTAAGCTAAGTTTATATGAAATAACGAATTCTGCAACAAAGATGATGGACAAATGTGAAACTCCCATAGAGAATCTCAATGGTAAAAATTGAAACATTTGGTCATACAGGGTAACAACGTATCATCAAAAGGCCTATCGAGTGTTCTAAAGGAAGATAAGCCTAAGAAGATACAAACGGAATCAGCCATTGAGTTTGGAACTAGAGGACCAAATGGGACAAAAGTAATGCGGAAGTATTGAATATAATTGTTTCAACAGTGAATGCTGCTCAGCTGAGATACATTATGAATTTGGAGTCAGCTAAAGAAGTCTGGGATAAATTGAAGGTCATTTGTCAAGGTCAAGAGACTGAATTGAAGGTACAACTGAAATTGAAATTAACATCAGCAAGAATGGAGAGAAATGAGGCTGTAGGAAACTATGTTGACAGAATATCTGCAATTTGGCAAGAATTATCAGCAATTGGCGTTGACATAGACGAACCCGAATTATGTGCCTATATTTTATGTGGTACTTCACCAGCATACGTAGATGTGGTTAGAAATTGCGAGGTAATTGGAGCAGACAAATTATCGCTACTAGTTATTCGAAGGTTACTAGAAGCGGAAGAGCAACGAAGAGCTACACCCTCAAGTCAAGAAGGTGCAAGTTGGTTTCCACCTAATGGCCGAGGTAGAGCAAGAAGACGTGGTGCATGTTGGTCTTGTGGGAGAATTGGTCATAGAGCCTCGCAATGTAGAACACCTACGAGTATAAATAATGAAAATGAAGATAAAAATAGATTTAGTGCAAATGTGTACTGAGGCAGATTTCAAAGGTCAAGGCTATATCGTGGTCGAGGACGTGGAAATTATGCCCCAGCAGCCAAAGCTGCAGTACAGGAAAATGCAGCTAATTTGGACGACAATGAATATGCCTGTTGGACAAAGGATATACAACAAATTATATTGAGTGACTCATTACAGCCAGATAATAATTCGATAAGTTGGTTTTTAGATTCTGGTGCTACATCACATATGTCGTCCATTATTTCAGCATTTGATGAATTACAGCAAAGTGACTTGAAAACAGTTGAATTAGCTGATGGTCGTAAAGTGAAAGTTGAAGGAATTGGACGTGTGACATTGAATCTAAATAGCCAAAACAGATTAAAGAGATTGGTATTGAATGACGTGTTGTATATTCCAGCCTTAAAGGGAAACTTATTATCAGTAACACGGAGGGTCAGCAGTGGATTGCATGTATCTTTCTGTGATGACAAATGTGAAATTTCCAGAAGTGATGGAATTATTTTATTCACTGCATTTAAGAATAAAAAGTTATTCTTACTGGATGCCATACCACGTAATATGGTTGGTATGTATGAACAACAGGACAATGGTAATAAACCAATCTAATACGGAAACAAGAATGAACTTAATATGAGTGCAAGCTCTGATATAGACTTATGGCATCGAAGATAAGGGCATTTAAACCACAGAGGAATGAACATGCTCAAAGATAAGAAAATGGTGCTTGGTTTAGATTTGCCAAGTAAAATTAATTTTCACATGTGTGGTGCATGTATTAAAGGAAAATATGCACGAATTCCATTCTATCCAAAAGCTCACATAACAACTACAAGACCATTTCAACTGTTGCATATGGATCTATGTGGCCCTCTACCAATTCCATCACTAGGTGGTTCAAGATATATTTTAACAATGGTTGATGAGTTTACACGAAAAATTTTTGTGCGATTTTTGAAGTTTAAAGATGAGGTGACAGATATTGTTGAAGAATTTGTACAACAAGTGGAGACACAATATCATTTCCGATTAGAGCGTGTGCGCACAGATAACGGTTGCGAATTCAATGGAAAACGTTTTAAGAAATTTTTAAAACGAAAAGGAATTAAACATGAACTAACTACCGTTTATACACCTCAACAGAATGGCACAGCTGAACGTGCAAACCGCACCCAATTAGAACGTGGTCGTACAATGCTAATAGATTCGTCTTTACCCAAACGGTTCTGGGCTGAAGCCATAGCAACGGCCGTGTATTTGATCAACCATTCACCAACCAAACGTCTCAATGATATGACTCCATTTGAGGCGTTTACTGGAACTAAACCAAATGTGAAACATTTACGTGTTTTCGGCAGTGTCGCCTATGTTTGGATTCCAAAAATTCATCGAACTAAATTGGATCCACGTGCAAGATAGATGATTTTCATTGGATATTCTGACAATCACAAAGCGTGGAAATTCTTTGATCCATTATCAAATGATATAGTGATAAGCCGTGATGCAAAATTCAATGAAAGCCAGTCTGGATCAATCTTATTAAAGGACAATAAACAAGAAAATTTTGAAAATATTGTCTATTTACCTGCAGTTGATAACATATCAACTGCTCCATTTGCACAAGTTGATATTCAACAAGATGATCTTGCAACTATTGAAGAATTGACTGGACATCAACCAATAATTCTAAATCAACAGGAGCCATTACAACAAAGAGAACAACGATATCCTTTGCGTAATAAAAAGCCTGTTGTATTTTATCAAATTGAAGATTGGTGGATTCATCGTAGACAACGTGATAAGCGTAGTCAACGCGACCAGCGGATGATATCTGGACCAATCCTAACATCTCAAGCAGGATTGTTGCAATTGCAATCACAAAATCTTGACATTGATCAAGATTGCGATTGTCAAGAGAAATCATCTGAAGAGCACTCTCCTGAATATCCCATGACGTATGAACAAGCAATTCAAGGTCCTGACTCAAATAATTGGTTAAAGGCTATGAAACAGGAACTAGATTTACTTCAATCAAGAGGAACCTGGAATTTAGTACCAAGACCCTCTATTGTTAGAGTCCTTGGATCAAGGTGGATTTTTAAAAAGAAATTACTACCTGGAGGTAGTGGGTTCAATTATAAAGCAAGGTTTATAGTGCAAGGATTCAACCAAAAGAAAGGACTTGATTATAATGAATCATTTGCCCCTGTGATTCGTTTGGCAACTTTACGTGTTCTGCTCGCCTTAGCAGCAATGGAGGGTTTTGAAATTAAGCACTATCATTTTAAAAGGGCATACTCTCATGCTAGCTTGGCGGAAACTGTATATATAGAGCAACCTAAGGGATTTGCAGTTGGAAACAATCAAGTGTGCTTGTTGCAGAAAGCTCTTTACGGTCTTCCGAAAGCAGGCAGAGCGTGGAACAGCATGTTAAATAAAGAATTGCTCCGTGCAGGATTTCAAAAATTGATAGTGGATAGTTGTGTTTATGTATATAAACAAGAAAATCACCTGATAATTATTGGATTATATGTCGATGATATGCTAGTTGTCACTAATTCAGTAAAAACACTGAATAAGATTATAGGTGACATGAAAAAGAAATTTGAACTTCATGAATTAGGAGATGTGAAAACCATTTTAGGAATTCATGTAATAAGGAACACAGATGGATCAATTTCATTGGATCAAGAGGAGTATATAAAAACGATATTAGAAAAGTTTAAGATGACAGATGCAAAACCTGTTAAGACTCCAATGAACACATCTGAAAAATTAGAAGACACAAATTATCCATTAGGATATTTGTTAACTAACGAACCCTACAGACAAGCCATTGGTTCCCTAAACTATTTGGCGCAAGGAACTCGCCCAGATTTGGCATTTCCATTAGCTTATTTGTCACAGTGGTTACAGCAACCTAAAAGGGCTCATTGGACAGCTGTAAAGCGCATATTCCGGTATTTGAAAGGGATAAGCAAGTTAAAACTAACATTTCAAGCAAGACCCAGTATAATTAAAGGTTATTCTGATGCGTCATGGAACGCTGGTTCCTATGATGGAAAATCATTTGCAGGATATGATTGTACTTTTGGTTCAACTGCATTGACTTGGAGATGTAAGAAACAATCTCTTGTATCACTTTCAACATGTGAAAGTGAGT
>JAQGAS010001517.1:0-18375 GCA_034686365.1 Pachymerium ferrugineum
GAGGAGTAACCAGAAGACATATAAACCAGTTGAGACCTAGAATAGAGAAAGAACAACATCAAGAGGAAGGTCAAGCTATGAAACAAAAGGTAGAGGAAATGTGGCCAATGTTAATATCATCAAAGCATCCAACAGAAGAGCAGCCATATCAACTAGTTAATGTTAAAGGAAAATATGGTCAAAAGGGTAGAAAATGGAGGAAAGGAACAACTCTTCCTGGTATATTTATACTTTACACACGTATCCGCCGATTTACTTCAGATTAACACACAAGGGGCATTAGAGTGACCAGAGTCCATTGCCGCGGTCATTTTCGAAAAAACTAAAAAAAAAGGACCCGTGTGTAAAGTAAAAATACTCCCATAACTGCCATTAGTGTTATGTAGTAACAGTAGGTCCATTCGAAAATGCAATACATCACACACACGTGTGTTGTGTGGCGCTATCATGACGTCACGTTCGCTCGTTTCTAGCAGAGGCTTTATTATAGATGCGTCATCAATACACACAATATAATGATGCAAAAAAGATATCCATATCGGATGGAGTTTCAAGACCACGTGAGCAAGTACTTCAAAGAAATTGAATGTATGTTTGTTTTTTATACTTTTTTGGGGGCATTTCATACAAGTGTATTTTTACATGCGCCTTGTTTAACATTCTATTGTGTTCGAACTTAGAGTGGGATTTGTGGATATTATATCCTTCTAGAATTACATTAATTATCCTGTGGTGTGAGAGATATTTACGGACTCCGTTTCTCATTTTTGCATTGGTTCATGATATATTTTTTGATGGTCTAGTAATGGAAATTTATAACGGCGCTTGGAAATTTTTTTATTCAACGTGGTTGTGGAGTGAGATGAAATAAATTCATTGAATTTTATGTTGGAAAATTTGTAATGAATGGTTTTTGAAGCCATGAATTAAACGCAATGATTTGTGTGTGTAAAGGATAATAAAACTTTTTTTGCCTCATTTTTATTGATTTTAATTCTACTTGAAATTACATATTTAAATTGCTATTGAAGATTTGCTAAAAGTTTTCAACATTATAGAAAGATGCCCAAAATTTCAATACAGAATTTTAATAATCTAGTAGAATGAGATTCCCTACAGAGAAAGTGTACATTTTCTGCCTGTTAGGAGATGGGAAAGAAAATTTTAAAATTATACTTGAATATTAATTAGTAAATTAGTAATTGCATAAATTTGTTTTGCAATTTTGAAGTGACGGAATATGTGGAAAAATATAAAATTAGGGTTGAAATCAAAGAGAGTAAGTGTTACGTAACTAAATCGAATGCAAAACAATATTAAAAGAACATTACTAAAACATTACAGAACATTACAGAACATTACAGAACATTACATTTTTATATGAATTTACACTAACTGTAGTAAAAGAAATGTCGTTGACTTGGACTTGCCTAAAACTTAGGCCCAGAAAGATAGACGCGTGTGTACGGTTCAAAATCAACTAAAACTTTCTTTCTTAACTTTCTTTAAAAAGAGTTACAATAACTTTACCCTCAGGCAAGTAAAAAACATGTGAAGGGAAGGGTCATGGAATGTGTTGCCTGACCCTACTTCACTTACAACAACAACAAAGGTAAATGGCCTAGCCTAAAATTTCTAAGATTACAGCAACAATAAAAACTAGGCACCCCACCAACAACAATACTGCGAAGAGGCAGACTGGAAATTCCATCACACTAACAGCCGAACGACGGACAATTTTCCTTTCTGGATGTTTATAAAATGCAACGACACGTCTGGTCTAAGTAAAAAGTGAGTATCTTGGTTTTATGCTGTTTTCAATCAAAAATATCACTATATACCTCAATTGTAGTTGCCAGAATTTAACCATGACGGCGCCCCAAAATTTAGGGGTAGTGGTTAACACACAAGATCGATGGACATTAAACGTAACAAACCACGACGATTTATCCGCTATTAGCGTTTGTGGGAATACAGTGAATGTTGAAAAACGCGTGCCGAATTCTTCCTATCCATGTTTTATAAATGAAACCTACACAATTTCACAAAACTTTTTGTTCAATTCAACTCGTGCTTTGGGAAACTTCATTTCGGTTATTGCTTACCCTGTCAACGTGCCGAATAACTGGGGTGATGTTGAAAATCAGGAAATCTTCTTGATATTTGGCATAATTACAGTTTTATGCTATATTTTTCCTTTGATTTTGGTGGTCCTGTGTTGCGAGTGTCTTTCTCCATTTGGCTTGATTTTTGTTGTAATGTTTTCGGGGTTAGACAAAGTTTTACAAATAGCTTCTCCCCCAACAATTTTAAACATTTTATCAAAGACTGTTAAATTTTTTAGTATTCCGTTTTTCATTTTTGCATTGGTTCATGATATATACAAGGGTTTACTAGTAGAATTTTGTATCACAATTTTATTATTGATTTGGTTTATCGTGGTTGTAGAGCTGAGTAAACATTTATTGAATTTAATTTAATGGTGGAAAATTTGTAATGAATGGTTTTTAAAGCCATGAACTGAAGGCAATGATTTGTTTGTGTAAAGGATGATAAAAGTTTTTTGCCTCATGTTTATTGATTTTAATCCTACTGTGAAATTGCATATTTAAATTGTTTTTGAAGATTCTGCCATAAATTTTTTTTTAAAAAACATTGTATGGTAATTAGAATTTTTTTCCAAATTCAGCTACTAAAGTATGTGCCTTTTTTCGGAATAAATTATTTTGCGAAATCAAGAATTATGAACTTATTGCATCCGTAGATGTAGTGGTGATAAAAGGAGGAAATTTAATCATTTCTTGTCACGCATTTCAAATTAATGAGAATGTTAATTACTAACTCATCACAGAAAATGACTTAAATATTAAACATACAACAAACTATTCTGGGGTAGAGTAAATTTTATTGCAGTTAGATTTACAAAAAATAGGAAGTAGTAAAGGTTTTGGTTTTGACTTCATTTAAACTGGTCATTTTTGATCCATGGATTTTTACACCTGGTTTGCTATATTAAAGTGTATGCAAAAACAATGTTGGTTCAGCCATAGTTAGAATGTGAGTTTCAGGTTGTTAATCTCACTTGAAGTGACAGATTTTAACACCATTGAGGAAAATTTACTTGGCGATATTTTTTTCTTGTTTACCTTTGTCACCTGTTAAGAGTTTCTTGTCAAATTAATTTTAAATGTTCTTTTTTTTTAAATTTTTTCATCTTTATGGTTACATTATAACAAGAAACTATTAATATTTTTTTTTAAAAATTCTAAATTAAAATTTCTACAAAAATATTCAATATAAATTGGCAGAAATGAAGTTTACGATGCGAATTATTTCTGGCATTTAACTATTGAAATTGATCTGCCATTTTTTGCGTCCAAAATGTTAGGCGCCAGTCATCAAGAGGGTTATACTCCTTTGCCGTATTGATTTTGTCCAGGTGCTCTATGATGATTTTATTCATTTGAGAAGGTTTCCATTGCACATCTGGTGGTTTACTTGAGGGAACAGGTGAAAAATGGTTATATTTTAGTTATATATAATTGTCCTGGCTCATTTACTTTAACTTTTTAACCGATAAGTTTCAAATAGGAACCCAACTACAACATCAGGAGTCTATTTACACTAGTGTAACACATCCACTATTAAAAAAGTTTGGTTAATATAAACCGAACACAAATTATATATATATAGGCCCGTATTTCTGTTACCACAAGTTGGGTATAAATCAATAAATTAACCCAATTTTGGTAGGCGAAATACGGGTTAATATTAACCCAACACTGTTTTAAGAGTGTACTTGTTGTTTGTTTTTCAATTGACGTATTTAAGATTTAAGTAAATTATGGTTAACTAGATGTCAGTGAAATCTTTTGTACACTTTTTTATGGTTTCCTATTATAAATTCTCTTCACAATATACAATACAGTAGCATTACCCATTTTCTGCGAAATGAGTCCAAATATCAAGAAATTTGTCTTCTGTTTCATCATTTGGAGTTGTGTCATCATGGGGGGGAAGACCAAACAAGAAATATAAATCGTCCCCGTGAACAACACCTAAAGCTGAATAGGAATGCGTTTAAGATGAAAGTTAAACTTTATGTAAATAAATTACTTTTTAAATTAAACCAATAAGAATGACTGTGATTACTAAAATAATCAAATGAATAAATAAACGGCATACACCCACGTTGAACTAATGCTTGAACACTCTCAAAATGAGGGGCTATAAACATTGCATCGCTAAGCACCTAAAAGAAATGACGTGAAATATTTCTTGCCATCGTTTAATATGCCACATACCTTTGAATATTTAACCTCGGAATCCAATTCTGTGCTATTATCGATATATTGTGCCCTAATTAAGTCAACAGTTTTTTTCTTCACCGATTTTCTTTCAATATTTAGTGACAAAGATGTTATATTTAATAATGTGTCGTTAGGAAAACTCGTTTCGTTTTTATAAATCACTGTGTGAAAAAATTAATTCATAAACTCGACTAATGGGGCAATGTAGTCCTAGTAATGGCCGCAGTTCTATCTATGGTGGCGCGTCGGACTGCCAGGTGGAACCGGAAATAAATCTACCTGGCAGTACTAACGCGCCATTATTGTTAGAACTGCGGCCATTATTAGAACTACCGAAGCGACATCGCCCATTTCAAGAGAGCAAGTATACTTAAGAAGAAAAGAAGTCCTTCGTCCTTAGTTGTTCCTGTCATTAGTGGAACACTTTTATTAGGTATTTGACCATTTTTCAGTAATTTAGAAGGGAGATCTGTATGAAAATATCCATCCGCAACTGGTCCAAATGGAGTTAGAATCGAAGCCTTTGACTATTATGCAAAATGTTAGAATGTAGTGATATTTAGCTTGTTTACTTACATTTAGAATTGCACGTGTAGAATGTAGTGATATTTAGCTTGTTTACTTACATTTAGAATTGCACGTGTAGCTTCTGCTAATTTTTCAACTGGAGTTTCTCTTAAGCATTCAACTAACTTTGCAGTTGTCGTATTAGAACAACCAAGTTCTTTAGCTAATAAATTGGCTTGATGCTTAGGATTTGCTTGTTCAGCCCATGGACACAAAGGATTTCCACTTTGTGCAATTGCTCTATGAAATAAACCTTTTTGGGAAGTGAGATTGATTATTAATGTAAATATTTTTCTTATTACCCTTAGATATTGGTGAAATGAAATGACTGAATACTGAGGCTGAACCAGCACTTTCCCCAAATAGTGTCACCTTATTCGGATTACCACCAAACGCTTCAATATTTCTTTCAACCCATTTAAGAGCTTCTGTTTGATCCAGAAGACCGTAATTACCAGGAGATGCATCGTCCAAAGTACTTAGAAAACCTGCAATTATTGAGGTAAATGTTTTAATTTATACTCTGTGTGGATATAATGGGGCTTTGATGTTTTCTAATATACAGGGGGAAGTAAAAGTAACTAACATACTAACTAGCTAAATTTCAGTACTGGGGACGATTAGAAAAACAACAAATTGAATACAAGGTCATTTCAAGGTCATTCCAAAAGTATCTCTGAAACTGTAAAAGATAGAGCAAAGGTATCAATTGGAAAGTTGTTGAATGCCATTAAATTAGTTCAGATACATTTAGATGTATTTGACTAGGAACTCAGGGGAGACCGCATGGAGTCAAAAAGTCTGACATGCTTACTTGGGTCACAAAGTAAATTCAGTCACTTTTGACAATAACCGGAGAATTTTAACTGCTTTAGGAAGCTAATAACTAATTTGCTTCTGCTTTCTATTAGACCTAAGTATTGGAATTAAGTTAAACAACGTATGTTTGTTTTTGTGGACTTCTGTCTTACTCCATATATTTTTATATTTACTTGTTTATATCAGTAAATGTAACTACCTAGAGGTCCCAGACGATAGTTTAATGTGACTAGTACTACTTCGCGGTCAAGTAATCGTCTGGGGTCGTTTTCGGATGATATGCTTGATCCCGCTATAAATGATCCTCCATGAATATATACCATTACTTTCTGTAGTGGTGACGAAATCTTAAATTTGTTTTAAACATCTACAAATTATTGTCGATTTAAATAGAACCCAATATAGTTTTACATTAGTTGTGTAAACATTCAAAATTAGGCAATCTTCAACACCCGCTGTGCTGTTACCAGCAACAAATTGAACGCATTCTGGTCCGTCTTGGCTTGCATTGAATGATGTATTGGTGGCCCAATGTTTACGAACCGGTGCCTGCAATTGTACAATCAGTTGGTTTTAGGTGAGCGTGGCATTTTTACCTTGAATCGTAGCTTTCCAGTTGGTGGTTCTGCATAGGGAATTCCACGAAATGCAAAAAAATTTCGATTTTTCAGTGAGGTCATCTCAGCTCCGGTAATTTTTAAATTGTTTTCTGTAACAACTTCGGGTATTTCAATTGGTAAGATTTTGCATGTAAAAATTGCAAGGAGAGAGAGATAGGCGATAAGTTGTGCCATCTTCGTGTGGATTTTTCCCTCCCAAATATAAAAAGTTTCCTGCTTTACTATTACTTTGCCATTTTTGTTGCGCAAGACCAAATATAAGCCTGCTATTAATTTCCTTATTATAAATTTATTTGCTTCATGGGCACTGAAGCGTTTCATTTTGTTTCATTTAGTTATCGAAACTTTCTTTTTTTTTAAATGTTTTATGGTAATTCGAAATTTTGGCCAATATTCAGTTAAAAAAAGAATGTGCCTGTTTTCGGAATAACTTATTTAGCGAAATCAAGAATTATGAACTTATTACATCTGTAATGAGTTGCAAGTAATGACAAAAGCAGGAAATGTAATCATTTCTTGTCATGCGTTACAAATTGATGAGAATCACGGAAAACATTACACATACAACATCCTATTCTGGGGTTTAGATTAAATTTTATTGCAGTTAGTTTTGCAAGAATTAAGAATTAGTAAAGGCTTGGGTTTTGACGACATTTAAAGTGATCATTTTTGTTCCCTGGATTTTTACACTTGGTTCTATAATTACGTCCACTGCTATATTAAAGTGAATGAAGGAAAGTAGGTATAAAAGCAAAAAGAATGTTGGTTCAGCCATTCTACAAGATACAATTTCTCAAAACTTTACTTACACCTCAACTCGGAATATTGGAGACTTTGCATCAAAACTAGCTTTTTCCAAATAATGTTTAGAATGCTATGAAACAGGAAGATGGTTTTGAGTGTGATAATAACGATTTCAAGATATTGAGTGTGTGTTGATTACTTTCATGGAAGAAGTTTTTGACTTCACTGTTTGGGTTTCAGTCCAGGTGCTCTATGATGATTTTATTCATTTGAGAAGGTTTCCATTGCTCATCTGGTGGTTTACTTGATGGAACAGGATGAAAAATGGTTATAGTTTAGTTGCCTCGGCTCATTTACTTTAACTTTTTTACCGATAAGTATCAAATAAGAACCCAACTAGAGATCCTATTTACACTAGTGAAACATATACTGTATAGACTATTAAAATAATTTGGTTGATATTAACCCCATATTAAGCCCGCTATTCCTCTTACTACAATTTGACTCAAAATTCAACCCAACTTGGTATTTTTAGCTGAAGTCACCTAATTTTGGTAAGAGAAATACGGGATCAGTGCTGGGCAACTGTTTTAAGAGAATACTTGTTAATCTAAGGTTTGATTTTTCTGTTGAAGAAACTAAGATTTATCTAAACTGTGGTTTAAGTAGTTGGTGGTTTTACATAGTGTATTCCACTGTTTGGGTTTTAATGTTTGCTATAGAAGTGAAAAAAAAGTCCATTCCTAACAGTAGAACAAATTATTCATTTTTGTACAAGTGCACAGTGGCATCATATCGTACTAAAAGCGCCCTAATCTTGAAGTGAGAGAATAAGTATGTGGAGAAATGTAACATTAGGGTTGAAATCAGAGTGAGCAAGTGTTACGTAACTAAATCGAATATAAAACAATCAAAAGTAAAACAATGTTAACACTCCTTCGAATTTACACAAGCAGCAGAACAACGGACAATTTTCCTCTCTGAATCTTTATTCTAAATTCAACGACACGTCTGGTCTAAGTATAAAAGTGAGTATCTTGGTTTTATGCTGTACTGAACCAAAAATATCACTATATAAATTAATTGTAGTTGCCAGAATTTAACCATGACGGCGCCCCAAAATATAGGGTTAGTGGTTAACACTAAACGTAACAAATTAGAACGATTTATCCGCTATTACGGTTTGTGGGAATACAGTCAAAGTTGAAAAACGGGTGCCGAATTCCTTCTATCCATGTTTTGTAAATGAAGTCTACAATATTCCACAAAACGTTTTGTTTAATTCAACTCGTGCTTTGGGAAACTTCATTTCGGCCATTGCTTCTCCTTGCCGATTGACTTGGGTAGGCCTACTGTTGAAGAGCAAGTGAAATCCAAAGACATTCTTTTTTATTATTTATTATTCGTTCTAATTGACGGCTTTTTTTTCGATTTTTATCTTCCATGTGCCTTGGTTAATATTCGACTGTATTCAAGACTTGGACCGATTTTTGCAGATAATTCGTGCCTCCACAATTAACAAAATTATACTGAAGTCAGGTAAATATTTTAGTATTCTGTTTTTCATTAATGCATTGATATAGAAAAGGGTTCAGTAGTGGAAATTTGTAACAGGCTTTTGTATTTTTTTGGTTTATCGTGGTTGTGGAGCTAAGTAAGCATTCATTGAATTTATTTGTTAGTGTTCTCTTGTTTTTCCAGTAAGCGACAGGTGGCGTCGTAGTTTTTCGTAAGATCAAAATGGCGTTCGCATTTCCGGTTTTCTCAACAATGTGCGTTTCATTGAAATGTATTTTCTAGTGAGTAAATTTAAAGGTAATGAATTTATTAATTCAATTTTACGAGCATTTCATTTCATGTTAGTAAAGTTTAAAAAGTGAATGTTTCAATTTCAGTAAGATGTGGAAACTACTACCGACTTCGTATGTCCAGCAAGTAGAAAATAGGCCTAATTCCAGACGAAAACAAATACGGCTCTTCTTAGAAACAGGTATAGAATATAGTTTTGAAATGCAACGTTTTACAAAATTCAAATACTTATTTTTACAGACGAAACTGCCGGATATAGGTGTAATGACGGACTTTCGTGTTAAAAATAGAACTGCTCTCGTAGACAAAGAACAGCCCGATGGAAGATTTTATGGGCCATATGGATATTTGCGTTGGACCACCTCCACAAGGGTTTGGTCGACCAGGATTCGGAGGACCACCCCCACCAGGATTCGGAGGACCACCCCCACCAGGTTTTGGAGGACCACCACCACCAGGTTTCGGAGGACCACCACCACCAGGTTTCGGAGGACCACCCCCACCAGGATATGGAGGACCACCCCCACCAGGTTTCGGAGGACCACCACCACCAGGATAGGTCAGAGAGTTGGAATATCTCGGAATGCGCAGAAAAAAAAAACCACCACCATTCGTATAGAATATCCAGGAATGGTGGAGGTTTTTTTTTTCTGTGCATTCCGGGATATTCCACCTCTCTGACCTATCCTGGTGGTGGTGGTCCTCCGAAACCTAGTGGGGGTGGTCCTCCATATCCTGGTGGTGGTGGTCCTCCAAAACCTGGTGGTGGTGGTCCTCCGAAACCGGGTGGTGGTGGTCCTCCGAAACCTGGTGGGGGTGGTCTTCCGAATCCTGGTGGGGGTGGTCCTCCGAATCCTGGTCGACCAAACCCTTGTGGAGGTGGTCCACCATATCCATATGGCCCATAAAATCTTCCATCAGGTTTGTTCTTTGTCTACGAGAGCAGTTCTATTTTTTACACGAAAGTCCGTCATTACACCTATATCCGGCAGTTTCGTCTGTAAAAATAAGTATTTCAATTTTGTAAAACGTTGCATTTCAAAACTATATTCTATACTTGTTTCTAAGAAGAGCCGTATTTGTTTTTGTCTGGAATTAGGCTTATTTTCTACTTGCTGGACATACGAAGTCGGTAATAGTTTCCACATCTTAATGAAATTGAAACAAAACCGGAAATGCGAACGCCATTTTGATCTTACGAAAAACTACGACGCCACCTGTCGCTTACTGGAAAAACAAGAGAACACTAACAAATAAATTCAGTGAATGTTTACTTAGCTCCACAACCACGATAAACCAAAAAAATACAAAAGTCTGTTACAAATTTCCACTACTGAACCCTTTTCTAAATCAATGCATTAATGAAAAACAGAATACTAAAATATTTACCTGACTTCAGTATAATTTTGTTAATTGTGTTCGAACTTAGAGTGGGATTTGTGGATACTTGCAAGAATTATCCTTGGTGTGAGAGATATTTACGTATTCCGTTTCTCATTTTCGCATTGGTTCATGATTTATATCGTGAGGGTCCACTAGCGGAAATTTGTAGCGGACTTTTGGATTATTTTGGTGTATCGTGGTTGTAGCGTTGAGTAAACATTCATTGCCTTTATTTTATGTTGGAAAATTTGTAATGTATGGTTATTAAAGCCATGAACTAAAGGCAATGATTTGTCTGTGTAAAGGATAATAAAAGTTTTTTTTGCCTCTGTTTATTGATTTTAATTCAACTGTGAATTGCATATTTAAATTGTTATTGAAGATTCTGCCATAAATTTAAAAAAAAAAAACATTGTGTGGTAATTAGAAATTTTGGCCAAATTCAGCTACTGAAGTATGTTCTTTTTCAGAATAACTTATTTTGCGAAATCAAGAATCTGTAGATTTTGTTGCAAGTGATGATAAAAGAAGGAAATTTAGGTCCATGATTTGACTAAAGAATAATTCACGATTTCTCAAATGAAGTGGACACAATTCGTCAAAACTTTACTTTCACCTCAACTCGGATTATTGGTGACTTCTTATCTATAGTAGATTTTCCTAACAATATTTTGATTGCTAGTTTCAAGTGATGATAAAAATAGGAACTTTAATCAATTCTTTTCACGCATGTCAAATGTCAAATTAGTGAGAATGTTAATTACTATCTCATCACGGAAAATGACGTAGATATTGAACATACAACAAACTATTCTGGGGTTAGATTAAATTTTATTGCAGTTAGATTTAGAAGAGTTAGGAATTAGTAAAGGTTTTGGTTTTACTTCATTTAAAGTGGTCATTTTTGATCCCTGGATTTTGGCACCTAGTTCTATAATAATGTCCACTGCTATATTAAAGTGAATTAAGGAAAGTAGGGAGAGAAACAAAAAGAATGTTGGTTCAGCCATAGTTAGAATGTGAGTTGCAGGTTGTTAATCTCACTTGAAGTGACATTTGGTCCGTATTCCTCCTACCACAATTTGCGTCGTAATTCAATCCAACTTTGGTTTTTTAGCTGAATTCACCCAATGTGGGTATACTTTCTGGGTTAGAGTTACCCATTATTTTAAAGTAATATTTACTCAACTTGAGTTATGGTTAGTATAATGGAGGCCGCTAATGGAAGCGGAATATTTAAGCATTGATAAATATGGTCAATGTTTAGACTTAGAAGTGTTAAATTTAACCCAATTTTGGTAAGAAAAATATTGAACAAGTGTTGGTTAATATAGTTGAGTGTTTGTATGTTGATTATTTTTTTTTTCTTGGTTAAGTACTTTCTTGGTTTCTTGGTTAAGTGTTATTTCAATTGGAACCTTCCACTTTACTTATATCTTTGTATTCTATGCTCTGAATGAAAGGCAGGGTTTTTCTTTATCTATTGCTCTTTTGCATTTTATTATTGTCTTACTCTGGATATTGGGATTGCGGGTCACTGACAAGAAGATTTTGACCTCACTGTTTTGAAGCAGTGCAGGATTATCGTATAAGCTACACATGCTACAGCTTAGGGCCTTCCACTTTCTTGGGGGCCCCCATAAAAAATTATCCACTATGTATCTGGACTTATAAAGGGCCCCATATCTCAAATAGCTTAGGGGCTTATCAAGTCTAAATCCGGCCCTATTTTGAAGTGAAAAAAAAGTTCATTCCTAACACTAGAACAAATCAATAATAGTGCATAGTAGCAGAATCTCATACTAAAAGCGCCCGGAATTTGAAGTGAGGGTATAAAAAATTTAAAGTTTGTTATTGAAATCATAGGGAGTAAGTGTTACGTAACTAAATCGAATGCAAAACAATCAAAAGTAAAACAATATCAAATGAACATTGCTATGAATTTGCACTAACAGCAGAACAACTGACAATTTTTCTCTCAGAATTCTCTCAGAATTCTAAATGCAACGACACATCTGAAAAGTGAGTATCTTGGTTTGTACGCTGTACTGAATCAAAAATATCACTATATAAATCAATTGTAGTTGCCAGAAATTAACCATGACGGCGCCCCCAAATTTAGGGTTAGTGGTTAGAAGATCAGTGGCCATATCACAATGACTTTTCCAGTATTACCATTTGTGGGAATACACTTATAGTAGAAAAACGCGTGCAGAATTCTCTCTATCTTTTTTATAAATGGAATCTACAAGATCCACAAAACTTTTTGTCCAATTCAACTCGTGCTTTTGGAAACTTCATTTCAGTGGTATCTTTTCCTGCCAATAACTTGATTCCTGACAACCTTCTGAATAACTTTAGTGCTCTCGAACGTCGAATTCAAAATGGTGCGAAAAAGATATCCATATCGGATGGAGTTTCAAGACCGTGCATTTCAAATTAATGATAATGTTAATTATGACGTAAATATTAAACATACAACAAACTATTCTGGGGTTAGAGTAAATTTTATTGCAGTTAGATTTAGAAGAGTTAGGAATTAATAAAGGTTTTGGTTTTGACTTCAATTAAAGTGGTCATTTAATATCCCTGGTTTTATAATTTCGTCCACTGCTACATTATAGTGAATGAAGGAAAGTAGGGAGAGAAGCAAAAAGAATGTTTGTTCAGGCATAGTTATAATGTGAGTTGCAGGTTGTTAATCTCTTACAGATTTTATCACCCATAGAGGAAAATGAACTTTGCGATATTTTCTTGTTGTTGACCTTTGTCTTTGGACAGTCTTGTCAAATTAATCTTAAATGCTTTTTATAATTTTTTCATCTTTATGATTGAAATATAATAAGAAACTATAAATTTACATTATATTTTAAAAGAAAATTCTAGATTACAATTTCTACAAAAATATTACAAAAATAAATGCTATCAATATAAATTGGCAGAAATGGAGTTTTCTGTGCGAATTATTGCTGGCATTTAACTCCTGAAATTGATCTGCCTCTTTTTGCGTCCAAAATAATAGGCGCCAATCATCATGGAGGTTATACTCTTTTGCCATATTGATTTTGTCCAGGTGCTCTATGATGGTTTTATTTATTTGAGAAGGTTTCCATTGCTCATCTGGTGGTTTACTTGATGGAACAGGATGAAAAAGGTTATATTTTAGTTATAATTGCCCTGGCTTATTTAATTAAAATTTTAACCGATAAGTGTCAAATAGGAACCAACTACAGTAGAGCATCAAGATTCTATTTACACTAGTGTAAAACATCCACTATTAAAACAGTTTGGTTAATTAACATAAACCGAACACACATTAGGCCCGTATTTCTTTTAACACAAGTTGGGTCATAAATCAACCCAACTTTGGTATTTTTAGCTGAATTCACCCAATGTTGGGCATAAATTCTGGATGAAAGTTATCCATTATTTAGTCAAATTTACCCAACTTAAAATTTATTTAACCTAATTTTGGTAGGCGAAATACGATACTAGTGTTGGGTTAAAATTAACCCAACTGTTTTAAGAGTGTAGTTGTTGTTTGACTTTTCAATTGACGTATTTAAGATTTATCTAAATTATGGTTAACTAGCTGTCAGTGCAGTCTTTCCTAAATCTTTTATACAGTTTCTTATGGTTTCCTATTATAAATTCTCATCACAATATACAGTAGCATTACCCATTTTCTGCGAAATGAGTCCAAATGTCAAGAAATTTTTCTTCTGTTTCATCATTTCGAGTTGTGTCATCAAGTGGGGGAAAACCAAACAAGAAATATAAATCGTCCCCATGAACAACACCTAAAGATGAATATGGATGCGTTTAACATAAAAATTAAACTAAATAAATAAATTACCTCTTAAATTAAGCCAATAAGAATGACTGTGATTACTAAAATAATCAAATGAATAAATAAACGGCGTAGACCCGTGTTGAACTAATGCCTGAACACTCTCAAAGTGAGGGACTATAAACATTGCATCACTAAGCACCTAAAAGAAATGACGTAAAATATTTCTTGCCATCGTTTAATATGCCACATACCTTTGAATATTGTACTTCGGAATCCAATTCTGTGCTATTATCGAAATATCGTGCCCTAATTAAGTCAATAGTTTTTTTCTTCACCGATTTTCTTTCAATATTTAGTGACAAAGATGTTATATTTAATAATGTATCGTTAGGAAAGCTTGATTCGTTTTTATACATCACTGTGTGAAAAAATTAATTCGTAAACTCGATTAATGGGGCGATGTAGTCCTAATAATGGCCGCAGTTTTAACAATGGTGGCTCGTCGGGTTGCCAGGTGGAACCGGAAATAAATCTACCTGGCAGTATCAACGCGCCACCATTGTTAGAACTGCGGCCATTATTAGAACTAGCGAAGAGACATCGCCCCATTTCAAGAGAGCAGGTATACTTTCGAAGAAAAGAAGTCCTTCATCCTTAGTTGTTCCTGTCATGAGTGGAATACTTTTATTAGCTATTTGACCATTTTTCAGTAATTTAGAAGGGAGATCTGCATGAAAATATCCATCCGCAACTGGTCCAAATGGAGTTAGAATCGAAGCCTGTGACTATTATGCAAGATTTTAGAATGTAGTGATTTTTTACTCTTTAACTTACTTTATGAATTGCACGTGTAGCTTCTGCTAATGTTTCAACTGGAATGTCTCTTAAGCATTCAACTAACTTTGCTGTTGTCGTGTTAGAACAATTAAGTTCTTTAGCTAATAAATTGGCTTGATGCTTAGGATTTGCTTGTTCAGCCCATGGACACAAAGGATTACCACTTTGGGCAATTGCTCTATGAAATAAACCTTTTTGGGAAGTGAGATTGATTATAATGTAAATATTTTTCTTATTACCCTTAGATATTGGTGAAATGAAATGACTGAATACTGAGGCTGAACCAGCACTTTCCCCAAATAGTGTCACCTTATTCGGATTACCACCAAACGATTTAATATTTCGTTGAACCCAATTAAGAGCTTCTGTTTGATCCAAAAGACCGTAATTACCGGGAGATGCGTCGTCCAAAGTACTTAGAAAACCTGCAAGTTAAGAGGTAAATTTTTATATTTACTCTTTTGATACAAGGGGCTTTGATATTTTCTGATATACAGGGTGAGATAAAAGTAACTAACATAACTAAGCTTAATTTCACTACTGGGGACGAATAGAAAAACACCAAATTGAAAGATAATTTCTTTATGACCTTGAAAATAACATTTAAGGTCACTTAGGTCGCCCCACATATGCTTTCTATTCGGCCTAAATATTGAAATTAAACTTCGTTTTAGTGGACGTTTGTCTCACCCTTCACATATATTTTTATATCTAATGGTTTGTAACAGTAAATGTAAGTACCTAGAGGTCCCAGGCGATAGTTTAATGTGACTAGTACCACATCTCGGTCAAGTAATCGTCTGGGGTCGTAAATGGATGATATGCTTGATCCCTCTATAAATGCTCCTCCATGAATAAATACCATTACTTTCCGTAGTGGTAACGAAATCTTAAATTTGTTTTAAACGTATACGAAATATTATCGATTTAAATAGAACATAATGTATAGTTTTACATTGGTGGTGTAAACATTCAAAATTAGGCAATCTTCAATACCCGCAGTGCTGTAACCAGCACCAAATTGAACACACGCTGGCCCATCTTTGCTTGCATTGAATGATGTATTGGTGGCCCAATGTTTACGAACCGGTGCCTGCAATTGTACAATCAGTTGGTTTTAGGTGACCTTCGCATTTTTACCTTGAATCGTAGCTTTCCGGTCGGTGGTTCTGCATAGGGAATTCCACGAAATGCAAAAAAATTTCGATTTTTCAGTGTGGTCATCTCAACTCCGGTAATTTTTAAATTGCTTTCAATAACTACTTCGGGTATTTCAATAGGTAAGATTTTACCTGCAAAAATTATAAAGAAAGAGAGATAGGCGATAAGTTGTGCCATCCTCGTGTGGATTTTTTTTCCCAAATACAAAAAGTTTCCTCCTTTATTATTATTATTATGCAATTTTTGTTGCGCACGAACTAATATGAGCCTGCTATCAATTTCCTTATTATAATAGATTTAATGCTTTCTGGGCACTGAAAGTTTTTAATTTTGTTTCATTTAATTATATTATATGGCGAAATCAAGAATTATGAACTCATTACATCTATAGATGTAGTTGCAAGAAAGATAAAAGCAGGAAATGTAATCATTTCTTGTCATGCATTACAATTTAATGAGAATGTTAATTACTATCTAATCACGGAAAATGACGTAAATATTAAACATACAACAAACTATTCTGGGGTTAGATTAAATTTTATTTTTACAAGAATTAGGAATTAGTAAAGGTTTTGACTTCATTTACATTCTTCCTTACTGTGTTTGGATTTGGATACGAGGGAAGTAATTTCACTCCAAAATGGTAACCTCCAATCATTTTTAAGGTCGTAATCTTCTACGGTAATAATTTCATTCAAATGATGTAAAAGAATTTGATCAATCTGAGCTGGTTTCCATTGAATGTTACCACTGATAGTTTCTTCTACCGGATATCTTAAAAACAAATTTTGTATTCAACTTATACGTACAAATTAAGGAAAGAAGTTGATACCCTGTTTCAGCAAAATTCAACCAGATTTTAAGAAATTTGTTGTCAGTTTCGTCGTTTGGTTTTTTACTACCAGACGGGAAATAGGCTTGACTATCAAATAGAAAGTACAAATCGTCCCCGTGAGTTGCGCCTGTGAGATACATAAACATTGAAACGTGCAACTTTTCTTTAAAAAAATTAAAGTTACCTTTAATATCTTCATGATGATTAAATAGTTTCAGAATACTGTGGTCTGAGATATAATCGTATGAGTAGACAAACGGATTAACACCATTCGACATTAATATTTCAAGTGATTCGTAAAAGGTACTCTTAAATAATCCGTCAGTTAACACCTTCAAGATAAAATTTTCTTAATGGGAATGTTTAATAATAATATTTTGTTTTTACTAACATCATTTATTGCATAGGCCAGATTATTTTTTTCGTTAAAATACTTTTCTTTTATTAAATTTTTCACTTTTTGGGGTATTAACTGCTTAGGGATATTTAAAATATTAGCTGCAATGTATGTTAACTTGTCCTCAGTTATTTCTTCGTCTCCTTGTTTATAGAACCCTTGATTTTGAAAAGTGAAAATTATTAGATATTTTTTGCAAACGAAATTGTAGTTACAATGCAGGAATAGAAGTCCCTCATCTTTAGTACAGCCTATTAAAAGCGGAACTGGATTAGATATATTTCCGTTTTTAAATAGTTTGGAAGGAAAATCCGTATGAAATAATCCGTCAAAACCGGGAGTGAAAACAGTGACAATCCCATCCTTTTAAAAACACAAAAATAATTAATTAAAAGTTCATGACGTATCAAAAAAAAAAAAAAAAAAAAAAAAAAATTAACTTGATTTAAATTATGAGAAGCTTCAGTCAATTTTTCACCCGAAATTTTTCGTAAACATTCAACTACATCATTTGTACTCTGTTTGGGACAGTGAAAATTATCAGCTAATTTTTTAACTTGTTCAATCGGGTTTGATTGTTCGGCCCATCGACCTAGTAGACTCCCGCTTTGAGCTATTGCTCTGTGGAATAAACCTACAAATTGAAAAAAAAAAAAAAAATAAAATGTCGAATTTTAAAAAAAAATTTACTCATTCTCCTACCTTTAGAATACGGAGATATGTAATGATTCATAACAGAAGCAGCGCCAGAACTTGCTCCAAACAACGTCACTTTATTAGGATCTCCACCAAATGCAGCGATATTTCTCTGCACCCATTTTAAAGCTTCGGCTTGATCAAGTAATCCGAAATTTCCCGGGGATGCTTCGTCCATTGTACTGAGGAATCCTAAATTTGTTACGTAATAAGAAAACTTTACCCAGCCGCACTAAAAGTAAACATCCTGCTCAAACTTAAATACCAAGCGCGCCAAGACGGTAATTAAGTGTAACTAAAACAACGTCGTGATCGAGTAAACGTTTTGCTCCGTATATTTTTGAGGAGCCAGAACCAGCTTGAAAACCACCTCCGTGAATGAAAACCATAACTTTTCTCAAAGG
>JAQGAS010001518.1:0-18374 GCA_034686365.1 Pachymerium ferrugineum
ATTGGTGTTGGCTATAAATAAATTTAATAGGAATTATTTATGATTTGCTGTTTTTTCCAATGGAATAAATTTTTTTTCTGGCGAAAAATATAAATATTTTGCTTGTGGAAAAATATAATGATCTTGGGTCACTTTTTCTTTAATGACTATTGCGCCGATTGCCTGGCTGCTTCTCAACCCTGTCATATCTGAAGTTAGGAAAACTATGACTAGGGAGACTCATTCATATTGATCGATTGGAGGAAACACTGGACAAAAGGCTGGCATTGGGGCAGTGTCGCGGAGGAAACCTCTGAGTGTTCAGTTTAGGTCGGCTTAATTGAATTGTACTCCCGGTAGAGGAGCCTGGTTGTGGCGGAAGATTCTTCCTCTCGCTGGGTAGTAGAACCATCTCTATTTGGCTAGTGTCTGTTTAATTTTTCATTTCGGTAGATTAAATTTAATTGAAAGAATTGATGGTCAAAACGTAGGCTCATATTTTCGTACTTGTACTTCCAAGTTGTCGTTAGTTAGAAATGACAAGTTTTTCGACTGCTGCATGGGCTTCTCACCCGTGTGGATTCGCATGTGCAACTTCAGCTTTTAGGCGTTGGAATAAGCCTTCTCGCACAGCGTACACGCGAACGGTTTCTTTCCCATGCGAATATGGTCCTGGAGCTGCGTATTTTAAAGTAATAGAAACACGTGCAGTCAACGTGTATCCAAAATACTTTTGGCAATTCTCGTATCGTCAGCACGAGGTATCACCAAAAGCAGTTATCAGCCGAATCGTTTTGTCTGTTTGTTCCTCCAACTTTCAAATCATTTTTTTTAACTTCTTCAACCCTCATGAGATGAGATAAACAAAATAATCTTCTCTAATGTTCATTGAAAATGATTGCCTCCTATATTTCAATCAATAGGTTTTTTTTCACTAATATCAAAACAATAAATGTAATAAAAGTAAAACTACACAAACAAAAACAAAATTAGGTGTTGTTTTTCTAAAATGTACATTAGCTGACATTACCAGCTTCTAGTTTGCTACTGCTTTCAGTTGGTGCTTCGGTTTGCACAGAAAATCAGAATTTTGAAGTTGATTTTTATCAACTTACAAATTTAAATAAGAAAATTAAAAAAATCGAACAATTTCCTTTTAATAAATTTAATAAATAAGACACACTTGCAGGCAAAATTCAGTGTTTTTTCTCTTCAGATATTTTGTTTATCAAAACCGACTTTTCTGTCTCCACTACTTTCACTTTAAGTTGTGGCATTTCATATTTTGGTTCCATTAATGCTTTCCAAACTTTTGGAAGAAATAAAAATTTAATTTATAAACAACTGCATTAAGGCTACTAAGTTGAAACTCACTCTTGTCTTGCCCAAGGCGTTGGTAAGGATCCAAAAGGTCAAGGGTGTGGTCATCTTTCTGCAAAAGGGCGGAAGCTCCATGCAAGGTTAATGTCCTCTGGCAATCTAAAACGGAAGAGGAAAAAAACAATAAAAGGGCTTTGACCACGTGTTTAATTCAAATGAGAGAAATGTTTAACCTGAAAAGGCCTTTTCTTTACACCAAACGCCACTCAAGTGATGCAAAATGGAGAATATCCGCCCCAACTACATATTACAGAAAAAAAATCTTGTTAAAGACACCTTACAACTTGTTATCAAGGTCGTAGTAAGAAAAGTGTCAAAAGATAATTTACCTTTTCTTCTCGTGATAGGTATTCCCACATTGGGATACTTGATAAACTTACAAATGAGACGTTGAGACTTACAATAAATAGTAATAACACCATGTAAGACATTTTGGGCAGACAAAACACGAGCCTTAAAAAAACAAGTCAATTATCTCTCGTGCTTGCCCCCTGGCTCTTTTTTTTCGACAACCAATCAGTCTTCAAGTTTCAAATATGATGTAATCAACAAATTCAACATTAAAAAAGATATTTATTGCATTTCAAATTGCAACATACATACAGTATGGAAGTATTTAATTATTGTACTTCGTTTTTATAAGACGGGAGTTTATAAATTAAAAAATAAATTAAAAAAATAATTCAAGCAACAATTTTTAGTAAACACGAAAGTCACAAACCCAGTCATACACAATGATATGCTCGTTTAAGAATACAATTAATTGGTAGGCCAACTGCAGGTTAATTACAAGATAAACAAATGTTAAAGGTCTGGCTATAAAAGTTAAGAATTTCCTGTCTTCACTGGATTGTCTAATTCTGGAATTTAACTTTTCCATGAATAATAATTACTAGGACTAGACAAGAAAAAAATGAAAAAAAAGATATTGGTGCGCATGAAATAATTACAACTATATATAGTCTTTGTAATAGTTAATACAAATAAATATACGTGTGTGCGTAATGGTACAACCAAAGGTTACATTTGCACTCAATTTTTTTGTGGGTTTAGAGCCAAGGCACCTGCCATTTCAAAATTTTGTTTCGGTTCTTGATTCTTTTTAAAATAGATTAGCTGCCATCTTGGGACTTTTTAATAGCTTAATTTGGAAGAAAAGAAAGTTTAAAAAATTTCTTGTTTATCACAAATTCATTCTACAGAGTTTTAATTCTTGGTTGTGTCATAATTCAGAATAAGATAAGTCAAAATAATTTCTTTTTATCTCTACGAGATATTTTTTAAATTTAAAACCGTGTAATTAAAAACTTTATAATTTACAAGAAAATTTTTTTTTATCATTATATTGGTTTTCATTGGTTCCTTAAGACATGAGCAAAATTTGATTTCGTTGGCACAACTTGGAGTGTGGTAAGATCAAGATTTCTATTTTGGAAAAAATCACGATTTCCATCCACTGAATCTAAATCTGTATCTGTGCTCATTGTGGACGATCTTGGAGATGAAGAAGACGTAGTTGTCACAGAACTGGCAGTTATCACTTCATCCAGATTTGCTTCTGGGGATAAGTGCTCCCCGTCACCAACGCTGAAAAAACCGGATTCGCAAGACCCTCTTCTGCGAGTCAATTTTGGGTCTATTGCTGGTGCAAATACAAGACACTCGTCATATTTATTACTATTCGAATAATAAGTTGCTGCATCTTCCACGACCGATATGGACCGTGCGTGATTGGATGGTTGACAACTGTTGGCGCACCTCGCTGTTGAGAGACTCTGCATACGAACTAAAGTTTGCCGCAGTAGTATTGGTGAATCCGGTAGTGAATTAGAACGGGACAGTTGGCAATGGCTGTTTCGAGATAAGGGCGACTGAGGTGATGTTGATAAGGAAGCCGGTGAGGGTAATTCAAAACATGAAGAGAATAAATCTCTGGATGATGCCAGGATTTTCCGACCACCGTTCAGTTGAGGGAGCGCTGCGAATGGGTTAATACTGCGGCTCGTTGGCCGGTAGTAGGGGTCTCCCAGTGACATCACTTGTCCTACGTGTTTTGGTGTCATTAGTTTGTTTGTAGTTTTCTCTCGGTTTTGGTGATAGTGGCAGCGAGCTTTGTCGCTCGGTGTGGTGAAGCCATTGTTTGGAACCAAAAGTGTGTCTTCTGATTTAGTTCTTCTGTGTAACACTGCAATTACAATATGGTCAGAGAAAATGTGTCATATTAGTTTGGCTCTTTTTACTCTTGTATGTTGTGGCTGCAGCATTGTCTTCTTCGTTTCGGCTTTTCAACATGGCAATGGCTGTGTCTGTCAAAATCAATTCTAGTCTTTCTACTAGTTCAGAAAAAGCCGGTCTTTGTCTAGGATTGATCTACAAAAAAGATAAAAGATAGTGGAATAATTTGATTACCTACATTCTTGAAACTTCCTTTCTATCAACAGTGAATGTTTAATTCAGTTTGTTAATGATTCTCTCCTTTCCCTAAAAGTGGATCTCAGGAAGCAAATGCACACTTCGCATCTAAATTGTACACAATTTATGCTTAATCTCATGCAACTTATTTCCAACCTGTGAATCTCACTCCACTTGTCAATCACTCCAACTCCCTCACCCACAATGCAGAATAATTATCAGAAAACAACAACTGCTATGGTCATACTGGCGAGAATAAGTCAAACTACAAACCCAAGATCAATAAAGAGCAGACCGCGCAAACCAAAAAGCAATACTGCAAAGCTACTGTTGATAGAAAAATTGCATACACTGTACACTGTAAGTCGTACCATACAACAAGTGAAGGCCAGTTGTAAGAAATCGGGTGGACAATCTGGACACATTTCACTAAACGCAATGTAATCCAAACCGAAGTTCTAAATATAAAGAACGCAAACTTATAAGTAAAAGAGAGAAATTACGATTTGCTGATTTATTTACTTCAGTTCTTGGCAGATAGTCGGGATCCGCTTCAACTCGAGCTATGATTTCACACAAAATGATGCCATAGGAAAACACATCCGCCTTCTCATTATACCAGTTGCCTCGTAAGCACTCTGGTGCCATCCAATAGGGAGACCCTACAGTAGGTAACCGGCATTTCGCCCTACAAGAAATTCAACTCAGTTTTCAATATTAGGTCAATAAATTAGTTATTCATACAGTGCATCTGGTATTTTTTCAGCCAAACCAAAGTCACCTACAACCGCAATCATTCTCGATCCATCATTTTTAATTAGCACATTCTAAAATTAAAAATTATGAGTAAAATGAAATTAATTGCATTGATTTTGCTTACTTTGGAAGTTAAATCTCTATGGAACACTCCTTTAGAGTGAAGATAAGCAATTCCTTTGGCAATATCTCGAGCCAACTGGATTCGAACTCTCCAGTTCAAAGGTTGACTTTTATTCAAAAGTAATTGTTCTAAACTTCCACCATTTATGTACTGCAAAAGAGAAAAAAATTTTAATAATAATAATAATTAGATACTGAAATGACATTAACATTTTTCTAGTGACAGAATTATTTAGGCTAATCATGTAGCTTAACCTAAATGCTTCACAATGAGAAATAATAAAATGCCTAATTTAAATTAATTCCTGTACGCATAAATTTAATTCTTTTTATGTTTTGCAATTTTATATTCCCATCATCAAATCTCAAAGTGCATGGGCACCCTCTATCTAAAAATGCTTTTAACCTCAATTTATCAATTTGATCCCAATTGAAAAATGATAAGAGTCACTTGAATTGGAAATTGAGAGTCAAGTCAATAGAACAGTCAGGTCTAAAAACAAATAATCTTGGCAATGAAAATTGAAGTGAAAAGAAATTATTTACAAAAAAGAAACAAATCTAGGCCTGGGTGCAAGTCCCTTAAAAACCTCACATTTAAATTAAATGTATTGGCATCTATTCAAGGTTGTTTCAAAGTTACAGGAGAATGACTTGATTAGATCTATTTAAAATATTTGTAATTATTTTTTTCTTCTCTTTAAATATGAAAAAAAAATGTGGGTTGAATTAAAGCGACAAAAGTAAAGAATGAGAACAATAAACTTGTAAATCGGGGTGAATGTTAGTTTAATTAAAGGATTAACAGGTAGACAAACTGGAAAAAGAATTGAAGCCATCACTAAATGAAGGTCAGACAAAAGAATATTTGGATTATGTGATGGGAGAAAATTATATAAAAAAAATATATTCAATTGAAGTTACCTCAGTAAGAGCATGAAGTTGGCCTTCATGAACACAAACTCCCATAAATCTAAATTAAATAGAAAAAAAAAAATTTGAGAAAAAGTACGCATTAGATCTTTTATTACAAATAAAAAACCCATTCATTTCATTCCACTGCTTTCATTAATAATTTACATTCTTCAACACCTGCAGCTTTTGAAAGAATGCATTATTCATTCTTTTTATCAGGTGAAAAATGTTTTTAAAAAAAAAGCCGGTGAGATATTGGCACCTGCATTCACCTAGATGCATATATTTATTTAGATGAAAAAAAAAAAAAAGATGAGTGACACTTAATGGTTATGTCACGTCATTTCCCTTTTTGTAAAATTTTTTTCTAGGTTAAGAGGACATAAATGATAGATGAGTTGACGTGGGTGGGGTCTCCATAAAAGGATTGATATAAAAAAAAACTCATTTATAGATTAAAAGTTAAAAACAAAAGGGTCTGATTAATGATAAATTGGTACTTGATATATATGGTATATTATCAGTTCCACTAATGAAACTCTACACTGCAACAGGATGTTTAACCCTTTCAATCAACATACACTTTTTTTTCCCTTTGCTGTGTTTGAAATTAAAAATAAAAGCAGAGAGTGAATGAGTCATGCCTCATTTTCTGGGTTTCTTCCAATTTTCAATACTCACTTTAGGATATTTGTGTGCGACAATCGGTTCATTAGTTGAACTTCTCTCAACATGTTTGGACGGTTTGAATGCGACATATTCATTTTTAAAACCATCACTTGCCCAGATGTCTTATGAGTTACCTGTAAAAATAGAATTAAGGTTTAATACAAAGCTGAAATTCATTTTTGTAATTGAATTTTTCCCGTTAGGGAGGAACTATGCATTTATTAAAGGATGTCAAAAGGGGCCCATATTGTAGAGGTCTATCACCTTCGACCTCAAAACCAACTTGATAGGCACATCAATTTATACAAACTTTTCAAAATAAAAAGTTTTTTTTTAAAATAGCTTTTTTCTCCTTGCCAGTGAAAATTAATGGGGCTTTGCCAAAAAAAAATTGCATTTAATAATAAGTAAAACTCACAACTCTGAAATTAGATAAAGGTCACCGTTGCAAAACAAGTGAGAAATTTTCTTTTTCACTTCCTGTTTTAATGAATAGGATGGAATTTTTTTTTTCTTTCTTTCTTTAAAAGCAAAACAATTTGCTTCACATTACCAAACAAATTTTTCCATTCCACCTCCTTGAGAATAATAAAAAAAACGCAGTGATTATTTCATTAAGAAACAGGTGTGGACAAACAAGCTAATAAAACATATTTCTTCTCCTTGGATTAGAAACCTATTTCTGACATGTCTCCCCACTCCAAAATAGAATCAAAATGATTTTCTTTTGTAAGATGACGATTGAGTAAGAGATAATTAATTTAACCAGCAGACCAAAAACTTGTTATTGCAATTGGCCTCGTTTTCTAACAAATTAATCAATTTCTTTTTGCGTTTCCCTTAACAAACCTTGAAAAAGGTTTTGGCCCTTGGTTTACTTGGCACCGGTAAACTTTTACAAATTTAACTTTTACAGAGCCCAATTCCTAGAAGTGTTTGCCCAGTTCGTAGAAAATCTTAAATCCAAAAATAATTTCTTCTCTCGCAATTTGTCTGGTCACACCCATGGTTTGATTTTAACGCTTAAAATAAGTTAATACTTCCTTTTTGCTCTCATTAAAACGGGAAGGAAATTTTTTAAAAAAAAAAAATTTCATTACTCGTTATGCAACTTTTGTGTTTGTGATATAATCATTAGCCGTAAAAAAGAAATGGAAATATACAAACCTTAAAAACTTCTGAAAAGAATCCCGAGCCGATTTTCTCGCAATTGAAATCATCCAAGCGATTTAAAGCAGCTACAGCATTTCTCAAAGCTTGACAAGATGGGCCCATGGTATGGGTTAACCCCATGGGGCTTACATTGTTAACTGTTTGTGCCTCGTCCCCATGGTAGGAGACTCTGGTACGTGCAGGTCTTTCTGTTAAACCTGGCACTTTGTTATTGTAGATTAGGGCTTCACTGGCAGCCGACATTGTTGCGCCTTTTCACATGGCCAACTCAGTTTGAGAGACTTGTTGGCAATCAAAATAGCTGCTTACTTGATCATATGCTATTGATGGCGGATTAAACATGCATTAATATTAACTGATTTGTCATTGGCACCAAACGGGTGATATGATTGTCATGTTTGATAAGAAGGTGAGGTGCTGAGATAAGGAAAACATTGCAACAGTGACTGCTCGGTACTCGTCACTCACTTCTCTCGACAACCTTCCATTTTGAGAATCCTGGAGGATTGTGGGAACTCGGGGGAGCTAGTTTATGCTCTGAACTCTAGGGGGCTACTCGTAAATTGCGTCAGCAAAACGTTTTGCCTTTTCTGTCTGCAGGTGTCAGCACATTGCTCGGTTTACTGGCATTAGAAATTTTTGTTAATAACATGTGTTGCTGATTACACTTTAACATTAAGTGTCCCACCCACCATATCAGCCAGCATCAAAAAATTGTACAGCTGATGATAAGGAATCATTGCTGCTCAATGCAGGGTTCAAATTTTATGTTCACATTAAGCTTAGAATAAAATTTTAAAAAAGTTATATTTTAAAATTTTATTTTTACCTCCTGCAGTTTGTTTTCTAGGAAAAAAGAGGTAAAGGTGTGATAATTCCAACTTCTGCCCTGGGTATTAGATTGAAAATGTTTAGTAAAAATTTTTAATCCGGAACAGACTTTATTTTGTTATGATTTATAGATGGCCCCTAATAATTTTTCAAATTTGTTGAATTAAATGTGTTCATCCACCTTTGTTGTTGAAATATTCGAGTACGGTGTAAGCATTCAATTAAGTTTATAATATCCTATAAAAATACTTACACATGAAAAGAGTTACTGTTGAAACGTCTCACCAGATGTCAGTAATTGTCAAGCTACTTCTCACCAAAATTCCTTCATAGCATGGCATATGCGCAGAACAGAAAAACTCAGGTTTCAGTTTTCTTCTTTTTCCTACACTGATTGGTTGTTCGGCAGTGAGTTGAAGTGTGGAATGGATAGCTGCTTCTTCATCTGCATAGTTGCTTTTTATCTACTTTTGGGTACAAAATGAAACTTCTTTCTTTAAATTTTTCATTTCTGGCTTCTTGGGTCTCCATTCGGGCAACTATGGACTCATCATTTCCCTAAACTGCTCAAAATACAATATACAAAATTAGTTATTTCCTGTCATATTTTTGTTAATTTTTACCTTTAGCAGCTATATTTGAGAATTGCTGTTTATTGCATATCTAATCAATCAGCAACACAATAAATTTATCATCCAAAATTGGATATAGTATCAGATATGGAGGATGTGTGAAAAATGAAGGACCAAAATAATCAAAGACCCAACTTGAGTTTACCCACTTTATTTTCCATAATGAATGCAGTACAAGAGTTCAGAGAACAAATATTAATAAATTTACGATCTGCCTTTGCCGACATTAACAAAAATATCTTCGTGCAATCGTTCAGTTTCTCTCATATCAGACAAATATTTCTGGGCTTCTTTAGAATCCATTTCCCCTTGAGTTGTGATAATGCGAACGAGGGCTGATTTGACATCAGATGCCATCAGGGCGTCACCGCAGATGTAAATGTGCCCTTCGTTTTGCAAGTGGGTCCAGATTTTGCCGCAATCACGCAGAAGTAAATGTTGGACATAAGTCTAGAGAGAGAAAATAACAGTGTTAATACACCATATTTCATAACGAGATAACCAAGTTGCTTTACCTTGTAAGTGGTGTTCAATCTTGAATAGGCCGTATCAACTGAAGTCATCACTCCAGTTTGGTAGAGGCTTTGCATTTCATCGAGGTAAATGTGGTCAACAGCTTGATGACGGCAACCAAAATACAAATGCAATGGTCCAAAGGTTTTCTTGCCATCCCTCTCCGCTTGTCTTTGTTGCCAAAAGCTGCGGAATGGAGCAAGACCGGTGCCTGCACCGACCATCATTATCGGTGTCTTGCTATCGGAAGGCAAATGGAAATCTGCAGCTTGTCGAACATAACAAGGTAATTTGCTTCCAATTGGCAAGTCGTTGAGGAAGTTGGAGCACAATCCAGAGTGTTGTCGGCTTCCATCTATAAAAACAATTTGAGTTATATTTAAGGGTCCCATACATATTGCTTTAATTTAACTATTACCTTTATTGGTTGAAGCAACAACTCCAGCTGTCAAGTGGATTTGTTTGGGCTTATAAGCCAAGGCACTGCTGATTGAGTAGAGACGTGGTTGCAAAATAGGAACTCGTTCCAACAAAAAGCTGATGTCGGGTTTAAGTGATTGGAATTCCTTAAGTACATCGACCAACGACGGGAATTTGTCACTTTTCCATGTTTCGTATTCATTTTCATCCTTTAAAATTTTAAAAGTTAGTAAAGGTTTTAGGGTGAGACAAATGTAATTTACTTACAGTAGCCAATTGCTGGAGTCGTTTGGCATCTTCTGGCTGAGCAAATCTGCACAACTCGTCTAAGAGTTGTTGATTAGGGCAGGATGTTATGTCCAAGAAATGGGTGAAGGCCATGGTCAAAGAGCTTGTTGGGAGGCGATTAAGTGGTTGCCATTTTCCATCAACTAATTTCTGCACTTGGAATACGGAGTCCCCTTCTTTTTGAAGGCCCAATCGTTGGAGTAAAGCTCTAACTACACTTTTTGGAGTGGAAGGGAAGACAGCCATGTGGTCACCAGGTTCGTGTCTTTGACTTGGATGTGTTTGCGCAAACTCAACATACAAGGTTTTACGCCTGTAATTAACAAAAATTGGTTAGTAAATCTGAAATGCTATTAATCCATTTCATTTATTACTTTGAGTGATAAGCTTGAAGATTTTCCCGATCCAAGAGTTGGGTTGGGGTAACGAGACGGTTGTGAACCTTCGACAAAGCTGAGTAAATGTCTTTAACAGCTGCTTGTTGGCTTAATGGGTGTAGTCGTCTAGTTTCAGCCTTCCATTCAGAGTCGAGTTCAATGGTTTGATCTCCTACTTCCATGTCAAATGAAGTGCAGGAAGCCTATCATTGAAAAACGTGTTAAATACAAAACTTTATAAAAAAAAAGAAAATGTTTATCGCTTACCGGAAATATTTTTCGACTCCAGTCAGCAAAGATTCTATCTTGTCCTTTCAATTCATCAGCAGTTGAGATGGGAAGAATTGGTTTGCATCCCAGACTAACCAGGCTATCGTGACAAAAGTGGCCAAACAGGCAGAAGTCAGGATAAGCTCGGGATCCCAAAGCGAAAACTGCGAACCTTTTGTAATAAAAATATCGTTAGTACAAATGTCTTCAATGACTTAAAATGTCAAATCATACTTGAGATTGGTCAATGAAGCTTCTGTATTGTTATTGGGGTCGAAAGATGGGCACAGCTGCTTCATTCTTGCAAAGAATTTCTTTCCATTCTCGGGTGCACCTCCATTTCCGAAAGTGCTGGTTACTATAAGCAAAAGCTGCTCTCTCTTTCCAAGTTGGGTGATGTCGTAATCGTGCATGCATTCCATGTTAACGCGGAAAGCTCTGCCAAAAATTTTAGCCAACTTCTCCGCAAACGACTCGGATCGACCAGTTTCTGACGCGTACAGAACTGTAACGCTGGTTCGTTTCATAAGTGGACCAACTGCCCATCGTACGCAGTTAGCTACACTCCTGAAAGTCAAAGGAGTAGCTCTTCTATTTCCATCAATCTTTTGCCATTTGTGGGTCTTCCATGCATCAACACCGGCGGTGAAAGCTGGTGTCAGGTTGTAGGTCAGCATCTCTTGATGGTAAATCAGAAGGATAGAGCTGCTGAGAGAAGGGACAAGGACCTTCCAGTCTCCTGGACATCCTCCTCGTAACTGTTGCTCTTCCAAATAAAAGTTGATGAAATTATTGGAGGCGGTGTGGTGATTCAAAATCGATACTCCGGCGCTCTTTAAGAATGAAAATTTGGTAAATGACATTTTCTCAACTACGAATAGTCTTCAAACTTACTTTGAAGCTGAATAAAATGGCTGCATTGAGTTCAACAACTGCTTGCTCTTTCCACAAAGTGGCTGGCACTGAAGTGTCAAAGCCCAGTTGCTCAGCGATGTTCTATTGGGAAGAAAAATTGTTTTGAGTAAAAATTGTGACTGAAACACTTGGAAATTTATCAATTTCTTCATTTATATTATAATTTTAAGTAAAGTTTCATTGAATAAACAAAGTTTTTTTATTTCTTAAAATGATCGAAATTTACCTGCAAAATATCCGCATCATGTTTCAAAAGTTGATCAGCCACATCCGAAGCCAAATTAACGTGACTCAAAGGAGCTGCATTGAATCTGAGTCCACCTACTCTCAGAAACTGGTCAGCGCGTGATGTTAACGCGGTCCATTTCAGTTCAAAATTCTTGAACCATGGGAAACTCGGGTGGGTAAGCTCCACTTCCAACACCAGGTCTGTCGGCAGATTGAACAACACAGGGTCCTGGTTTTGTTCGTTCAGTACAATTGGCAACAAGTCGAATGCAGAGCCTGTACCTTGCCAGCCCAACCTCTCGCACAACTGAGTCAGAGATAGGTTATCTGCATCTCCAACGACAGTTCCATCATCTTGACGGTAGGCGGCGTACGATAGCAGTTTTTTGTTCCAGAGTCTGCATCCGTCTGTTGGGAACACGCTGACAGTTGGCCTATAAACGAAAGTTATTTATGAATAAAGTTGTGAATTTGAAAGTTTGACGTTGAACTTACATAATTTGTCCACGGTTTGTGCTGTCTTTAAGGTGTTGACAAATTGCCATGAACATTCCTTCTGCTGTTCTGACACTTCGCTGATCAACTACCTGCAGCTTTCGCCAGTCAAAGCGTTGCAGGGATGCTGGTGCATTTCTCCATGCCATGCGCGCTCCGAACTCCAGTTCATGGGTTGTCAACTCGTAGTCATAACCGTTGGCAATGTTCTTCACTACTTGTTGAATGCGGTTTTTGTGTTCGGTGCTGTCTTTTCTAGATGGTGGAATGGGGAATATGAGATTTTTTTTTTCTATGACTTGTTGAAAATTAATGTTTCTTACTTGTTATTAGTTGAATAGCATTCGTCAATAAATTGTACTGCCTCATCCTGGTCCAAAGTTGGGACGGTGTCCAATGGGAGGTTGTCGCGGTGGATGGTTAGACAGATGTCATTTTTGCAACAAGAAGTCTGTTGGAGTTAATAGAATTGAGTTTAGTTTAGGTGAAGACACTTGAAATTTCTATTATAGGCAACTAGTTATAAATGTGTGGTCAATTATTTTAGTTTTTTCCTTTTTTCAATCAAAAATTTGGTCATTTACTAACACTAAAACAAGGCCCAAAACCCAAAAAGGGATCAAAGTAATCTGAAAATTTTTTACCTTAGCTTTGGTCCACAGAATTTCTTCATGAACTTTCTTGGTGGAAATGTTCTTGACGGCAATAGGAGCAGTTTTAACAGGCTCAGCTTTCTTTTCTACGCTCTCTTTTGGAGGAACACTCGGCTGGCGTTGAAGTCTGCGTTCTTCGGTAATGACAGTCATGATGATCTGTTAGGAGTTGGTCTGGGTGTTAGAATAAATTAAAGGTTGTGAGTTGTGATCTGGAGATCAGTTGTCCGTGTTGGAAGTGGTAATGAAATTGTCCGGCTTCGACTGGGCTTTTAAAGCAAGTTTGTAGTGACGAAGGGGAAGCTGTTGACGTCATTGAATCGATGATAAGGAAGTTTGTGTGACGAGAGGAATTTCTTTTCCGGCGCGTTGTTGTTCTCGCGTGTCATTTATGTTTGGTTGATGATTGGTTCGTTCCAGGGCGTAAAATTATCTTGATTTATGATATTCATGTTGTTTTAATTAGGATTTTTCTGAGAAATAAAATTTGGGTTTCAAAATTCGTGAAACAAGGTGTTAGGTGAAGAAGTTTGAACTTTATTGTTTTTTGGTTCAGTTCCTTGACGGATGACCTTCAACTCGGTGGGTGTGATGGATCAGGTGTTGCGGGTAAATCCGTAAATCACGCGGCTTCCGATCGGAAGATCGTTTTACTTTATCCTTTTGTCTTAGTATTTGTAGGTGTTGCGGGAATTTTGTCATTTAGTGCATATTTATTTCCTCTTCCTCTTTTTGTTTTTGTAAAAACCATTTTTATTATAATTTTTATAATAATCATAATTTTGATTTTTATTAGGTTCGCACAATTTAAATTTTAACTGAAGAAAGTTTGATCATCTTAATATTTTTTGCATTATAAGATGTACAAAAAGATCTTAATATCGATTTCGTTTCGGTCGAATGGCTTTAAAATTATTATCATAAATTATCATTTATTATACTTTACCAATCTCATCACTAAATAATTTACATTATCCGCCTTTTGTCAATTTTTCGGGTTTCTCCCCAGGAACTAATTTATTTTTTTATTATTTGAGAAACTGACTCATTTACACGAGCAAACAAAAGGTTTCGTAACATCTTCGGTAACTAAGTTTAACGATAGTCTCCTTTATCACTACTTTTCAAAGAAAAAATTCTCCACAAGGTTGTGGATGTTTGTGTGATCTCTGGCATATGGGGGTGGTGCAGGGTTTTACTGGTTTTGGTTTTCCCCGTCTAAAATAACAACCGCGTCAATTTGAAACGGATTTATTATTTGGGTTAAAGGAAAATCAACGTTAATTAGATTTGAGGGCGCGTTTTGTTCGGGGAAAACTTTGCTAAAAATAAAATGAAAAAAAAAATTTCTCTACAAGATTTTGTTGGTGTTTGTGTGATCAGCATGGGATGGTGCAGTGTTTTACTGTTTTTGGGTTTCCCCGTCTTTAATCCTAAAAATTATAACTCATAAATTTTAATCGGTTTGTTGTTTGGGTTAAGGGAAAGTTAGCGTTAATGAGATTTGAGGGCGCATTTTATTCGGAGAAAACTTTGATAAAAATAAAATGCGTTTATAGTTAAATTTTTGATTGACGTCAACCATTTGTTTTTGTAGGAAGGTAAAAAGAATAGTAAGAGTTTTGATTTTATTTTTATTCTCTTTTGTGTTGAATTTGGAATTGAAATGAAATCATTTTCTTTATCAATTCAAAATAACTTTTGTGGTCGCGTACGTTAAAGATAAAATTTATGAAATAGTGTTTAAAGAATCTAAAATTTCTCTGAATAGGGCATGATAAAAAACATCATTATCAGAAACTGCCATTTGTAGAAGACAAAAACGACACTTATTAATCAAAAGTTATGAACTTTTGATTTTTTTTAATGGGAAGGAAGAACAAAAATATACTGTCATTTCACTCCTAGGGAAAATAAAACTAAACATAGATCATCCCACAAGCGAATAAATTAGTTAACTTCCTTGGAGATTAGAAATGCTGTAAAGTAAACTCGGAAAGAAGAATAAAATTAGTCAACAGCAAACACAAACGAGAAAAAATAAAAAAACTAACCAACAAATCTCGCAATTGATGTTATTCAAAGAGAAAGGAAGGACAAAAGTGTTAAAGATAGTTACGTAAATAGAATTGCAATCTATCATTTAATCAGTTGAATCAGGAATTAGTAATATCTTAATAGAGTGCCCTTGACAGCGAAAACCATTTTATTCAATGAAAATAAAAGAATGGAACTATTACACAATATTTATTGTTTATACATTAGGGGTAAAACATTAAGGTAAAACCCAACTAATATTAATAAATGACAACATTTTGGAATGGGAAATAGTTATTTATATTTATTGTATATCTCCCATGTCATTCCTATTAACTACCAATATCCATATCTTGACAGATTTATTCAAAGAAATATGAGATTAACGCAATTTATAAGATAGGATTGTATTTTGTTTGGCTGCCCACGTAATGGGAAGATGAAATTTTTGGTTTTCTCCCATTTATGAATGGGAACTAAAAAAAGTTGAAACGGATTTAAGTTTTGGTTACGGGTTGTTTAACGTAAATGGGATTTGCGGCCGGATTTTCTTCTGATTAAATATAAAATGCGTTATTTAATTGACGTCATTCATTTGCAGGGAAGTAAAAAATTGGTAAAAACTTTATTTTTGTTCATTTTTCTTGGAGATTGAAATCAGATGTTGCTCCGGCTCTTATCAATGTTCATCAATGTATAATTCAAAATAAATTGTGAGGTCGCGCCCAAAAAAGATAAAATTTATCAAATATTTACTGTTTAAAGAACCAAAATTTCTCTGGATTGAAGACCAATTATATTTTAATAATTTCTATTTTGAATAGGGTTTGTACTTAAAGTCTCTCTGGAAACTCTTTGAGAGATTTTTCAAATTGGCCTTTAACTTATGAATTTTTTTCGTGCACAAACAAAAATATAGACACAACCGGTATGAGATGACTGTCTAAACGCAACACCGGCTTATCATGAACCCGACGCTGGCGACAAAAGTGAATGCAAACTTTTGCGGTAACAGAAAACCGGAAACCATTCTCATCTGCCCAACTGATAACATGAATGGATAAATGAGCTGGTCCATGTCCATGGCACCTAAGAGTGTTCAGTAGGAGGAAATTTTTTTTAAAAACTAATTTGAAATTAATTGTATATCATTTGAAAAAGAATTACGAAAAGTAGATCGTTATCACTAACTGGTAGCTAAAAATGCCATTAGACGTCCATTACTGGGACCACCAAAGGGGGTCTTCTTCAAGATTCAGCACAAAGATTTACAATGTCCGTAGAATTGTAATGTCGATCTTAGTCACAAACTTTACGTATCATAACAATGTAATTCTCTGAACAATTTATGGATCGTCTTACAAGTGAATAAACCATTTTTTATTCTGCATTTGTACGGAGCCCAGTACTGCAGTTTTGGGCCATATTACTTTAGTTTTTCGTTTTCTTTTTTTGAAAGCTGGGAATGAGGAAGTTATAGCAATCTGTCTGTCATTCAATCAGTTTAATCACCTAACTGGGGTTTTTAATCTTGAAAAGTTGTCATTGACAGCTAAAATTAAGTTACTCGGTGAATAAGTAATCAGATAGAGTTTATCGTGATAAATAATATTTACCGTTATATTTTGTAACCATTAAAACAAAAGATTGTCCTTGTCTTGTGGCGAGTTAAACTTGGAAGTATTAACACCTGTATGAATCTGACCTTTTTAGCAATGCACAAGGTGACCACTAGATGGTACTGGCGTTCCGAATGTTATCATATGGGAAATTTTTTTTTCTATCGTTTTCACCTTAGGGGGGGCTTTAAGTTGGGCAACTTTGTTTTACATTCTATTTGTCGTTTCGTGGTGGCTGTGGAGGCAGATTCCCTATAAAACATACCTATATTCTTATTTATTAAATTTTAACACAAATTGAGAAATAAAAATACGCTCATAGTTGCTTTTCCATATCAAACCCAAAAGATAATTGTCTAAAAGTGAGAAATAAAAAATTTTTCACGCATTTTGTAGTATTTTTTTTTTCCAGATATTGCTTATCACTAATAAAATAAGTGAGAAATTTTGTCACTTTGCTTTAATTCCAGTTATCTAATTACTGGAATTGTTTTTGTCATTTACTCATCTTCAAAGTATTTTATACCCTAGAAAGAATATTAATTTTATTAATGGAAAATTAAATTAGTACATGTTCACTGAAAATGAATTACCTATCAAAATTATTTTTCTAGGTTAGGCCTAATCCTAACCGGATTTACTGTAAACACACACAGAAAACTTCCCCGTTGGCATTGTGAAGGTTGGCAATTTCAATGACGTGTTTACACATGTATTTGTCATATTTAATCAACGTTGCTTAGCTAATGGTGAGACTGCCCAGTGGCATTTATTAGAAGGTAATAAGTATTATAATTTTTAATTCTCATTTTTATTATGTATTTTACCAAATTTATAATAAAAATGGCTTAAAATTTGCATTAAAAGATGTAACTTTTTAAAATGATATGATGTAACCGATACGGATAGTGTTGAAATTTGTCTCTAGGTGGCGTGACAAGCTTGCGCGACCACCGTTGGTTAATCACACCGCGATCATTCCTTTCGATGTAAATAGTCCATTGAAAAATCCGAAAAATTTGAACGAAAAACAGACGAGATGAATGAAAATGAAATATCTACCTATTTTCATCCTCGATTAACTTAAAATACTGAATTAATTATTGTAGTAAATTGGACCATTCTTCGGCGTGACCCGTTTGTAAAGAAACACGTTGTGATTTTTTTAAGTGAAATGGCTCATCCTTTGTCCTCAGTCGAGAGTGAGCGGTTGGGTCGGGAAGGGTGGTTAACATTTCCCTCCGTGCGGATCCATCGATGAAATCGGTGGGAAAGAGATGTAATCACAACGCTGAGCTCTTTTGAGAGCTTCGTGTTGTTGTCGCGACGCGCTTTTTGCCAAATGTGAGATCGCGTCTGGTTCTCCGTGTGAGCAGAGATGACCTGGCCCGTGTTTCAAGCCAAGTGTTCAAAACTCAGCCGATGTCCGCGCGAACGCGGACAAACTATTAGGAGCAGAAAGATAAGTAGTTTTTCCTTATTTCTTATAAATAACAATAACTGACACATTTTCTCTAACAGGTGCGAGGTTAATAAGCGTTAGAGCGATCATCGACTGACGTTTTGAACACTCGGGCAACGGGCCATCATCCACTTCTCCAAAATGGCGGCTAGACAACAAAAGCTCACAGTGCAAGCGCGCGCTAGACTCCAGCACAAGGCTCGTAGTAGCTCAGCATTGCGGTTGCA
>JAQGAS010001519.1:0-18374 GCA_034686365.1 Pachymerium ferrugineum
TCAAATTTACATTCCAAAAAGACTCTATGTACTTAGTTTTACTTTGTATCAGTTATTATGGTGTAGTTACAGCTACTAGTTGTTTTCCCTTTAAAACACTAAGCAGGTGTAATAGTAAATTTGTACTGATTTCTTGTTTTTCGTTAAAAAAAAACCATAGCATAAAAGAGATGCCTAAAACATATTGCCTTTAATACCAAACTAAAATGAACAGACTATTCATTAGTTGAGTGCACGCTAAAGCTCTACATTGTGTCTCTTTACATTTTTAGTCACTTAAATTTAGAGTGAAAGCCACTGTGGCGCTTTCAGATTGGTTGTGGGACTTGCTGTCTTCACATATAAAACGAGACAACATTTTATGGAGTCGAAAAAAACGAGTTGTTTTCAATTGGAAATGAAATTTCAAATGCAGCAGTAAGCAGAAAAAATATATCATTACTTATGTTTATATTGAGAAAATAAATAGACGTAGAGGCTAACACCGACTAATTGTTAATTAACACAATGACGTGTTTTGAAAAAACTGTGAAAACAAACAGCGCCAACGTTGGCGAAATTAACAATGCTCTTTTCAACACCATCTGATCCTCGTACGATTTTTCTCGAGCCTAGATTAACATTTTAACTTAATTACGTGCATTAAAAATGCACATACAACAATGCACTTGGGGGAATATGCAATTTCCTTAAGCTTATCAACACATCTTTCTTTTAATGTACTTTAAAAAAATGCTAAGTGATTTTCCATGTTTTGCAACTCCCTATTGTTTATCTTTAATATCATTAAGATTTTTCTCTGCCCAAAGGCTACTCCCAGAATGCTTTTCAAACAAAAATGGCCGCCATGGAATCAGCAGCAGTGAAGCGTGTTACAGCTCAACCTACGCTTGGTTGCCTTTTCGGATTGCATTTTAATTAATCTGAATAATGCATCAAGGCGGTGCTCTACCTGTGACGTATTCACTCTAAATTCCCTCTGGTGGTGATTTAAGGAAATTGTCTAGGTGAAAAAACAACCAAACCGAAAGAAAGGGAATTAAATACCAAAGAAAAAAATTCATATAAGATGATGAATTGCTAGACAAAGATAGAAAGCAAAAAAAAAAAAAAAAAAAAAAAGGAAATGATAAACACTTTGATTAATTAAATTGGAAATGTTGAGAGATTGTGAGAGATAGAGCAATGGAACACTTATCTGACGGTCTCTCATTTGGACTAAGAGGATGCCCATTTTCTGGACTCTCATTTGTGGTTAGCAAATGAGCCACCAGCACAGCCAGCAAAGAAACAAGATAATGGAACAGCTTCAGACGCCCACGCGATTAGCACTAATGTACACACTTGTTTACTAAGTTCATACTTAAATAACCCTTTTGCTATAAATAATGCACATCACCTTGTAATTTTTCCCATTTCCAGGTGTACCACCTGTGGCCCACAAAACATGCAAACAAAAAAAAAGTGTCGAGATTTTTTTTTCCCTTTCTTCCTCTTTATCCTCTGGAATAATCGAGTTAATTTAGTTCATCCAGACTATGATATAAAATTTGATAAACTTTTAGTGTCATTTACCAATTTTAATTAGCTACATAGTAAAGTTCTCAGGTGTCAGTTTACTGCTGGAAATGAATTTTCAGAAAGCACTTTGAAGCCTTTGATTGCCTCTTCCTAGTGTTTGGCAATGATAACGTCAATAAACACTTCCATTTCTATTTCAATCATCATGTTGTCCCCTAGTACCATCTATGTGTGAAAATTTTCAACTGACGAATTGGATAACTTAAGTGATGAAAATAGTTACAGCCGTTTCACAATGCAGCTGACGTTGTATGTGCTGACGTAATATCCCTCTAACACATTTCTACAATTTTTTAAAATTTATACCGTAACATTACAAACGCATCAAACGCGCTCCACTTCCATCCATAAACACTAATATGAGAAAAGGATTGTATTTGCTTTACATTTTGTTTTCAATCTCACGTGTTTAACTCAATAAAGTTTTCAGAATAACTGACAGTTTGTCAGTCTGTTTGTTTGCTATTCGAATTACATAAATTGCTACATGCAAATGTCACAAACCCAATTACAATAAAATTACAAAAAAAGGAGAAAATCATATTCTGAAATAACCGAAAACGTTTTTTTTTTTTTTTTTTAAATTTCAAACAGCCCTTCTGAAAAGAGAAATTAAATTTCAATGCACCTAAGTAAAAGCATCCACCTCTAAAACTCAATTTGGAAAAAATAAAAACAAGATTTACCTTTATAACGCACAAATAATTACATTGAAAAGCTTTAAAAATTTTTATTGAAAATAAGCCCCTATAAACTTCAATTTACTTGCGCGTGTGATGAGATTTTTAAAGACCAGGCATTCTTTTTAAAAACTAATAAAACCTTATTGAATCCAATCCACTTGAACTAACAACCCACTTACAAACTTCTCTAATTCCTTTTCAATCGTGCATAAATAAAGCAAAATTTCAACCCTATACAAGCCCTTTAAAACCCCCAATAGCCCAATAACTCGACCAACTGCTTCACATCGGCTCATCCATACCAGTTGCCATTTATCTACAGGATTACTTGCTTTCTCCTCAAGGGGTCGCTGTACAACCGGAAATGAACAGACAACTCTCTCTCTCTTCTCATCCCTCCACTCCAATCACAGATTCCTTGTGAGGGAGACCCAGAGATTCTCCAGTTTAATTACTAGATTCTCAGGTGCCACATCACCTGGCTTCCCAGAGGAGTAACGAACTATACACAGCCGTAGGGATAAACACAATCCTTTAATCGTACTAAAAGATGAGGGGAGGGAAAAAAAATTGATATAAGATATAAAAAAGTTTCCTTCTCACATCATGAAATGAGAAATGCAAGAATTGGAGGTTTACAAAGAAGAAAACATTAAATTAAAGTTTATTTTCTTAGATAGTGTTGCGCATGTGAGTTTTACCCAATAACATATTTTATGCAGCAATATATGCAATGAATTTCTACATATTTTCTCACTTGCACATATTTCTGAGCAAATCTTTAGTACATACTACAGTTAATCTGTATATTTAGGAAATACATTATCAGAAACTTGCATCAAAACTGACACTAATAAAAGGTGCAATTTTGATTAGACAAAAGTGTATAATGCATGGGATACAACTTTGGATACATCTTTATCGGTATCAATTTGGGGATAAACTCAAAGGTGTTTATTAGGAGGTCACACTAGTTTCTGTCCACTGACGGACTATACTTTATGAAGCAAGTACGGTAAAACATATCCAACTTCCTACCTTCACATGATCACTCTTGAGTTCCCCTTGGAGATCCTTCCCTGGCCTCCTTGGGGACCTCAAGTTCTGGTTACATTGCTATTACTCTTAGTTTCTTCCTTTCTTGCCATCTTTCTTAGTTTTAGTTATGGCTTATTATGGCTTTGTACTGATTTGATTCTGTATGGCTATGACACTGCAGTTCAATTCTAAATGTTAAACATATCTTATATTTCTTAGAGAGTAGACCACCTAAATAAGAATTTAGTAGTTTGGCCTTGCAATAGCGCCTTTTCCTGCTGTTTTTCTATACCATGTCCAGACACCAATTTAACAGCAATATTAGGACAAGAAAATTGCAGCCTTACAACTGTTAAGTATTTAAACTTAATTTACGAGTAAACTGCTATACAGAAAACAAGTAATTTACGACACACTTAAAATTTACACATCCAAAACGTCCTGAAGATTTCATAGCAATACCAAAATGAGATTCACCCAAAACGGCAATCAACTCACAATTAAAAAATTGACAGCTTCACCCTAATCCCCACCCTACGGCGCTGCCAAGCTCTCTTCCAACATGAAAGACGGAAAAGAAAAATTCCCCGGAGATCTCATGACTGCAGTGAGAGGTGTAATTAATGTGTGCTATCTTTTTTTTTTTTTCCCTCCTTTTCTTTTACCCCATCTTGACAAGTGACAAAGTCAAGTGACAATTGCCGAACCCTACAAAAGGCGTTGGTTCAGCCAAGCATAGAAGGCCAAGTTTTTGGCTGGGGGATGAGGAAAGAAAGGAGAAAAAAATGACACAATAAGCCCTTATTAGAACCTCATCAATTGCCAACTCTTGTGTGTCTGCAGGGGGTGGAAGAAGTGCAGAATTTTTAAAAAGTTTCAAATTATTTTAATTACTTACAGAGAATTTTGCAATGTTTGTTTACATTAAACGTATTCGTGTGTGAAATAACACTTCCGGAAATGTCAGCTGTAATCTTGTTACGCTGCATTTATTATGTATGAGTTGTATGTACTTAAATATATCGATGTATATTATTAAATTTTGATCAGGTTTCCGTTGTTTGAGAATGGACATTGTGTAACTACTCTATCAATATTAACTCTCCCATTAGAGGTAACTCTCGTTAAATAGAAAAAATGTGTCTGTAGGCCGTTAGAGATTAGTGGTAAAGAGAGAGAGTTTGACACGTAAAGAAACTGAACGTTTCATATTAGAAAAAAAGAGAATTTAAAATTGTTTTGTAGGTCTGGAATGTTAGTCCACATGGGGCACGTATGTTTGTAATGTTTATTTTCTGTATCATTTTTTAGATGGTCCTCATGGGTTACAAATGCGTAAGATAGAACAACAATAGTAATGATGTTGTGGCCAATTTGGGCAGTTATGTAGTCATATCTGTACATAAAAATGTTATTAAAAAGAGTAAATTACTGGTTGATTTGGTGTCCAACTAGAATTTGGTCTTTTTTGCAAACTTACCAAATAAAACCGTTTTTTTTTTCTAGATTCCTTTCATTTATAAACAAAAGAAATAATTTGACAGTGATTTTACGCAGATTGTCCAAACGAGACCATTGCCACTTTTTATTTGCAATTACAGTGGTCTGGATAACATATTAAAGATTCATGACTGCCACAAATGAGACAAGATGAAGTAATTGAAATGAGAATCTAACAACTGTCACCACAGCACTTGGCCCCCTTCAATAACCGTTGCAACTTTCTATGAATTTTAATTTAAAATTTTTTGATTGCTGTCGTATTACATTACCTCGTCAAAGTTTTTTTTTATTCTTACTACGAACTCAAAGGCAAAGTACATTTCCATGTAATGCAACTTGCGTATTTATTATTAATGGGGGAGGATGCAAGAAAATGCAATTTAATCCTAAAATCCTGGGGATCACATAAACAAAAATACGTTATTAATAATAAGAAATATGCAACATTATATTATTTAACTTTTTGAATATATATTATTTTACCAAGATATTAAAAGTTTGAAATATTAGAGACAAAAAGCCATTGCAGATGGAATTGTGTCTAGTCTTCAATGAATCATCTTTTCTAAGTAGAAAATCCCACGAGATGTGAAAACAACCTTAATCCCATGTTCAATGAAGAACACACGAGCTATGTCGCCAATTTGTGTCACACGAGGGAACTGAAAAGACTTGTTTTCCGCATGTCATTACATCAGACAGTTTCGCTTCTGAATTTTTAATCAGATAAACTTAGTTAGATGGTGAATTTCTGATGAGTTTCACTGGATTTAAGAAATTTCTTAACTCAATTTTTTAAAAAGTTGATCAATAAACTTTCCAAAATGACAAACACTTTTCAGATGAGAAATTTAGTCATTGTTTAATCAACCTTTGATCAAATGACTAAAATATGATCACCTGATTACCACACCTGTACCCATCACTTTTCATCAATGAAAACACTTTATTCAATTATTTTCACAGTGACAAGAGAATTTTAGACCTATCAATGCTCAATTTATTTTAAAGAAACTTGACCTTTTAGTTTTTTCAAAAGTATAATCAATGAAATTTGTTCTTGAAGGTGTAAAAATGAAGAGCAAGTACAAGCCATTAGTTCTCTATTGTAAGAAGTGGAACTGTGTTAGTAGAGAGTCGTTAGTTTACTATTGTAGTCGCTGGACGATTCTGCTTTTCCAATTTAACACCTTCAAGAAAGCCAGTCATGTTGGATGAAAACTTAAAGGCACTTGAACCAGGGATTGAGGTTTCTTTGGAAAGGGCTTAGTCTGAAAGTGCGAAGGGATTTCATATAAAAAAGTGAAGAGTAAGGAAAGAGTTGAAACAGATTTTGGAAAAAGTCGGAGAAGAAGAAAAATTAAAGAAAAGTTAAAAGAAAAGTCAACAAAAAAGTCTCCTTATCTCTATGAAAATGAGAATTCTTCAAGTCAGGTAATAGCCCTCTAGTTGGTTGAGGAAAAATTTATAATTCATTTTTATAAAAACTTTCTAGAATTTTTTCTCATCTTCCAAGTGTTAAATTTTTTAAGTTGTGGAATCGAAGACTTTACTTTCCTCCTTACATTTCAGTGTCAATAATTTAAAAAGAAAAGAAAAAACAAACAAGGAGATATGTCGCCATGAAAGGTCGTCATCTGCAGTTGGTATGAATGTTTGAACAAGACGTGAAATAAAAAAAAATCAAAAGTTTACAAAGAGCAATTTGATTCCTAAAGGAAAATAAAAAATACATCAAAAGCCTAAAAATGAACACATTTTTCATTTCCCTAACATCTTTTGATGTGGTTTCAAAATCATTTTTTTATTCTCCAAGAAAAAATTGAAAATTAATTCGCTAATGCATTAGTTTGTTTACTTTTTATCTACGAGTTAATTCAGACGAATGAAGAGAAACCACTCGGGAATCGAAATTAGAAGTTAAGAGTTTAAGCAACAAATTTCTACACCACTTTACTTTCACATATTTTCCCCGAGAATAAAAATCCCAGGTGTGAAACTAACCAATAAAACAACTTATACATAATTAATGCTCTGGTCACTGCACAGGAAGATTGATTATATTTAGTTTTTACACGCCTCACCTAAACCCACAAATAATTAATGGAAGAAAATTTTTTTGAAAGAATCCAGAAACATGTCTATCGACTAACCTTTTTCACCCTCTTATCCTGCACAAACTAATTACTTAATGGTAATTCTAATTCAGGTCCATTTCATTCCCATCACGTGACTGTTTATCGGTATCTGGTAACAGACGAAATCTCTTGGAAGGTTAAAAAAAAAAAAAAGTGGTAAAAAGCCGTAAGTGGTGCAACAAAACATTAATGATGACACGGAAAAACAGAGACTAGACACTCATCCAAGCTTAGCAGTGGAAAGTGTTTGCTCTGGTTTTTTTTCTCCACCACTTGTGAGAGTTGAAAGGAAAAAGTGTCTGTACTTGTTCTATCATTAGGAAGAAGGAGGAAAAATCAATGAAAACAACTCCATTTACAGTGGTAGAGAGAGAGAGAATAACAACAAATACACACCTAGAAAGCTAAGCAAAGTATGAACAAAAAAGTACACTTGCCAAATGTCACCATCTATTGCAACAAAAGTTTAGTTTCGAAGAGATTGCCTACTGTCATTAACAATGTTTGTCACTTTATTATAATGCAATAAATAAGAGGAATGGCAAGTCTGATTCAATGACTTTTAACCCTCAAAGTCAAAAGTGTCCTTGGAGTGAGTGAGTGACAATACTTATTCTCATTTTTTGTTAATAGCGCCACTCGAGAGTCGACATGTTAAGGCATAATGGATGTTGGGAGCCTTTTTCTATTGAATTTCTTCCACATTCAATGTAAATTTCTCAATGGAAAACGACAGGTAGGACCCACTACTTTCATTGAAAAAATTTCCCTTAATTCACTTCTTAAATCACAATTTCTCACCTATTCATTCCAAAAATTACTTTCAGTGCTGTCACGCTAAATTGCAATATTTGATGAAAAATTACTAATTGATAAAATACACAACTCCAATATTTAAAAAATAATCTCATAACTAATTCCAATGCAAACAAATCTCAGAAACCCTTACAACACAAACCCATTTGCCCACAATTCTAACAACATTCAAATTTAAAACGTTCAGTTCCAAGCAAACATTTACATTTCCAAAATTTAAGGCAAATATTATATACCTCAGAGTATTTGAAAAATAGTTTGCAAACACTAGCTCATATAATAAAAGGTCACTTAAATCACTCGAAATCCACATCCAACAAACCGAGAGGATAATTAGTGAATTTTTTATGAACAGAAGCTAAAAGACTAAAGTGGAGGAAGAAGGGGAAAAAACATAACAAAGCAATAAGCAGTGATTTCATGAGTTTCAGGTCGAGTTAATAACATTTAATACCTCTAGAGACTTGTTTTGTGCCACACCAAAACTCTCACTTAACGTAATTTCCGATCTGTTGAACAGAAAAAAAAGTCACGTGGGGATATGGATCGCAATAACTGTAATAAAAATGAGAAAGGAATATTTATCATCATAAACACACCGGACAAATAGAATACTCGAGTGTCATCAATCGATATCGTTTAGAAAATCGTCCAGGTGTGTAACACGTGTCGTTAACGGGCAAAAACCGATACATCAAGTTCATTTAAACGACATTGAAATTTATCAACGCCAGAAATGGATTCACTAATCTTCACTAAAAGAATATTTTCTCGAGCAATCATCATTACAATAATTGCCTATAAACGACATCAACATAAGGGATTATTATTATTAGGACAAGCGCCCTCTGTTGCCAAACAGATGGACAAATTTGTTTCTATTGTCTTTTCTTTCCATATAAACGATTCGGTTGGAATAAATGTTTGGGGAAAATGAGTTGAGTGGAAGGTAAAAGTAGAAAAACGAATCAAGTAAAAGTGTTTACCCCCGCATGATGATATCTGCACGACTTTGCTCTTTGCTGCTATTCAATTTTCTAGTGCACTTTACTCGCAATTTGATGTCGCTAGACCTCCCGCTGAGTTTTTTTCTTTCTTTTTTTTTTTTTCAACACCTGATTAGAGTCTGAAGTGGCAAACTTGAGGTGGATGCACACCTGATTGGTCAACAACTCAACCAGAATCTTCCCAATGCCTGGTGGCAAGTTAATAATGGAAGGGGCAGTGAATAAATAAAAGGTAAAAGTCACACATCCATTCTTGGAGAAAAAGGAAGTTCCCCAAGGTCTACTTTTCTTTATTTTCTTTTATTTTTTTTAGTGAGGAGAGTAGTTTTTAAGTAAATTTACTGTATAATTCACACCAGATGTAACATCAGGGACGTACAGCCTTCATTCACACCAAAACTGCAGTGATAGCAGAACGTTGAATCTATCAATGGGAGAGAGTTTCTGATTTACGTCACAGCTGCACTAAAGTGAGGCCTATGGGGTATATAACTTACTCTAAGTACAGTATTGGGAATAAAATTAGTCAGGAATTAATTCATTCGTTTATACAGATGAAATAAACATTTTTTTAGTAAACAATACGAAAAAGTTTAGAAAAAGTGATTGGCTCTTAATTACACACAAAACGACCAATTTGACTTATGTAAACTCCTAAACTTCAAAATTAAAAAAAAAATGTCTTCCTGACTAGAAATAATTAAGCTTACTGTTTCACATCCCTTTATTCCATTTCCACAAATCATTAATCAAAAAGACACCCGAAAAGAAAAATTCCCTCATTTCCCCGCCCTGGGATTGGACTTAATCATGTATTTCCTAATGATTCGCCAATCGATCAAAGATCAATCATCTGATTGGAACTAAACACACCCCTTCATTCCAAATCAATCAACTCAAAGATGATTATCACCATTTTTATCAAGATGAGAAGACAAACATATTAAACTCACTCGTAAATCAACACCGTCTAAAAAAACGAAAAAAGATTTTAAAAAAAATTAAATTTTTTCATCCACTTTGTTTCCTTAGCTGTCAACATCAAAGAACATCTATTCCACCTGTCTACTTGAAATGTGATATGTTTGGACAGGTGCAGCTACAACTGCCGCATTTGAATTTGTAATGGGAGACCAGCTTAGGCCCATTTCCACATATCAGCCACACTCCATTTTGCATGAGCTGCAACATATGAAAATATACACAAGATGCAAATGGTTCCTTCTTTTGTTTGGATAGCACATTGTTTTAAAACTGGTGCAACATTTGGAAATAAATTTTTCCGAGCAGAATGTCAACACCAAACCCGTTCACACGGGTTATGACACTTCTCTCCATGAATAATGGATGACCACACACAAATATTGCACCAAAAACCTGTTAAACAGAAAATTTCAGCTTGAAAAATATCAGACGAGTTAATTCAATTACCTACAATTCCTTACGTCCATTTCCTTCCATCTTCAAACATTAATATGACGTAAATTGGTAATGGACATTAGCCAAATAGAATTACATCTTGTTACTTAATCCGTTATTGTCCTAATGTTTTAATTAAGTATTTTGACACGAATTTGTAAAGTAAACGATGATAGATGCTAGAATTTTCACGCGTCTTTTAACCCCGATTCACAATCATAATAATAATATTATTGGGTAAAACATTAAATTCAAGCGAATGAACTTTTCGGCAAAATATTACCTCGACAAGGAGGCAACTGCGCATGTTCAATGAACCACAACAAGTGTTGGTCGTTGCGTATCTATTGCAAATCACTTTGTCAAATGTATATATCAAGTTGTGTGTCAAAATAGAAATCCATAGTGATTATTCGCAATGCCCAGCGTGAAATGTATCCATTTGCATTATTACTTTTGCTAATACTTGTCAGCAGGGAATAATTTTTATGTCAAAACACCCGGCTCCATTTCTCCTGTCATTCATTTTTAAAGGGGCAATCGACCCTTTTTGACAAGTTGATTTTCAATCAAAGTTGGGACCTACTGGTTTTAGTAATTCATTACAAACACGATTTTTAGTTAATTGTGATGACTGTTTCAAAGTGAAGTTTGGTCACCAATAAAAATCGCAAGTGGCCAAACAAGTGGGAAATAAGTAGAATTGTTATTGTGTGCTATTTTTGCAACTAGCTGACCTTTAAACATATATTTAGTGATATGATGGTTAACGCCCTTGCTACAATAAAAATTAGAACCTATTTCGCAAATAGTAAACACATTAGGGATTAATTTCTGCTACAACTGTTGATAGTAAACTGTGAACTGGTAACTATTATCAAAGACATTAGCACAAACTTCTAAAACCATACCAAAAATTAGCATTAATTTCGCACAAATAACTTAAGTAAAAACAATTTGAGGTCAGTTTACATACATACATTCATTTAAAACCAACTTACCCCCAAAGCTTGATTACCCCTTTAAACCTAGACATTTTTTTCCAACTATTTTCCCATTTCTAATTTCTTGTGTTTTATCCAAATAAGGATTAAAAGATAAACTTGTAGGCAAACAGGCTTAAGTATTTAACCCCCTTATTTTTTCCCTATCTTCTTCATCTTCCTTTAAAAAAAAAAACTTTTTAAACGCAATTTAAAAATATGAGTAATGTATAGTAAATTGAAACCTGTCTCAAGTCACCTAACTGGAAAGAAAACTCCACCACAACCGAAATGCAAATAACATCAAAGTCAGCAAAACGCAAACATGTTTGGGCCAAGTTGCAACTCTGTACTCAACTTATTACCCCCTCCTTATTTTCCGCTCACTGGCAAATGTAGCTTTTAAAGTCGTCGTCACAACTAACAACAACAAGACGTGAAAAATATAAATTATTGATGATTACAACTTTTAAAAGGAGAGAAAATACGCTGGAAATATTGATAAGTTGACAGGTGAACTACACCTCTCTTTGTTCTTCAAGTGATTCGTGTCACAACTGGAACCAATTGTTTTGATTTTTCCAAGAATTCTTGCTCAAAAGCAAACCCATCCAGAAACTGCACTCCGATTCATCAGTCGAGCCATCACTTGCACCTGCTCACCATCCTTTCCCAGGATTCCATTTGCTAGAAACTTGCACCCCCACCACCCAATGCCGTCTCCCCTATCTAAGTAGCAATGACGTTTTAGGCAGATTGGGAAAGACAAATCGATAGGACACAGACATGTACTGACACACACACAAGTCTGGAGCGTGCGCACAGCCAGAGGAGTGGCAAAGACAAGTGCAGATAAGATGGAAGCCAACCTCATTAGTGAGAGCCACATGGTGGATAACAACGAAAACATGAGGGAGTGGGAAAAAAATTAAAAGAAAAATAAACAAATCACCGTTTGTTTAATCAATTAAAGACCGATCAAAATAATTAAAAGGTGAATCATTCAAGTTGCACCTTTTTAATTTTCATTTTTTGTCAACTTTAAATCAACAAAATTTAAAAAAAAAAAAAAAAAAAAATCAAAATTATTTTTTATCAAAACAAACTAAATCAAACGTAAGTAATGGGATATCTTTTCAGCTATGAAAATAAACAATCAATTTTAAACACATGTTTAAGTCCATATTTTTATATGTGCAGCGACTGTCACAACATTGCGAAATACGTTTTTCCTCCAAACCGAAATCCATCGAGAAAATAAAAATGCAATATTTATTAAAGCATCAGAGAAAGCCAGGCAACTTTAATTACTGTTATCAATGCACGTTCAGTTCAAAAGCTGGGCTCTTATCTCTTAATACGAAGAAATTGAAGAAAATACGTTCGAGAGAAAAGGCCATTCAAAGCGAAAGTTTGATAAATAAGGTCTTTTCATCTAGAAACATAAACATGTGGAACTGTATAAAAATAAACGGCGATTGTGCAATCTTCTTTCGAGGTCTTAATGAATTAACAAAATGCCGAAACTGTCTTATTTAATTCTCTTCACCCTGATCTAAACTTGAATCGCTTCACAACCATCGACAAGAGCTGTCTGTAGAAGATCCTTTATCTTCTTGAGTATGTCATCTCATACTTTAAGTCATCAATTTTAGTGGGAGCATGACTACAGCCTACATTTTTCCTTCATAAAATGTTACCGATAATGCTCTTTTTTCTTTCTTGTCATCTGTAATCTTATCAACTTCCAAAAAAAATATTGTACACTTTACATTCACATCAAGATGCAACACCAACATTTCCAAGTCTGGTGGTAATAGAAGAATATACTGATGTCAATGGGGCGATGTCGCTTCGGCAGTTCTAATAATGGCCGCAGTATTCTAATAATGAAATGAATTCCATCCGGTAGTACCGACGCGCCACCATTGTTAGAACTGCGGCCATTATTAGAACTGCCGAAGCGACATCGCCGTGTTACATTAACACATCAACAATATCAGTCTTTATACTTTTACACAAATTCTATATTTCTATCCAGTATTCATGTATTGCGGGTCACTTAATAGCAACAAATCTAACAAGATGAGTGATAAATTAACGCATACCATTTCCAAGATGTAATACTTGTGTTTAAATCCACAATTGTGATTGCAAATGTCCTTCTTAAGCTGATTGCATTGGCGCATTAGCAGGGCCGCCATTATGTTAATTCTTCAACTTGAAGCTAGGAAATCCGAAAATGAAATGCCTCTCACTAATTTACTGCATTTGCTTAAATCTTAGTACAAATGTAACATTTATACCCAAGTGTGTTAAATATCAGCATAAATGTGGTGAGTGATGCACTCGTTTGCTAGCTTTTAATTTACTCTTGGCCTCGATTTACTAGCAAACAGGATCTCCCTTTATGCTCCCTACAATGTTCATCACAATTTTTACTTTTGTTTAATACAAGAGTAGTCGTCAAAAATTTTTCAACCTGCACGTCAGCCTTAAATAACGAAATTTAAACGTCATTACGACGCCAATAAAGTGTGCATGCTTTTGCAAATTTTCCACCCGATGCGCTTGATGATCAACTGTTTCGCTCCCTCACATAAAACGGAGCTCATCATCAGTTATAGGCGTTCACATGGAAGAAACTCAGTGCGCAATCAATCACTGGAAATGCTTGTGATGGGAGGGGGAGAACACACACACACACATTCCACACACAACACCGACTCACGAATAGACTAGGGACAAGTGAAACCAAAAGGAAAATAGAGGAAGAAAGAGATGATCAAAATGATGAGTAGGTAGTTGCAACCTTTTTCTTCAACTTTATAGAAAAATGAAGTCGACTTTTCTCTACTCAAATTAAGATAGAAATGGAAGATATGAAACAATTTTGATTGTCACAAAAGAAGAGAGATTTAATTGTTAACAAAGGAAGTTAAAGTTTCAATTGTTAAAAAAGGAAGTTAAAATAAAATTTTAATTGTTTGTGTAAGTTACTCTTAAATGCAAGTTTAGGACCTGGTAACTTACAAAAACCAGTGCAATGCTAATATTTGACACATAACTAAATTCCCATATTAAACAACCAAGAAATCAGTGATTACATAGATACGTTATGCCATACTTTTGTTATGTAATTTCATAAATCATTTATATTCTACAACAAAATTTCTTGGTACATTGTAAGCCTGTAGAGTAAGCAAAGTTCTTCAATTATCTTCTTTTCAATTCAATATTTTGCCCACTATTTTTGTACCATCTTCCACCAGTTGAGGGCTACAGGTCTCTACATCCTGTTTCATACCACTTTCTCTTCAGCAGTCACTGAAGGTATAAAACAGTATTTTTCCATTACACTAATACTCTGTTCTGAGAGTCACGTAGATTCTCCCAGATCACTATCTTCTGTAGCAACTCATATTTCAATCTACTTTTCTCCAAATTGATTTTCAATCACAACTTAAATAATTCAAACTCAACATTGAAATGTAAGACATGTCCTTTGCTTTAAAAACTTGAAGCACAAGTAAAAAAAGCTGCCTGTTTCTGACAGATGTAGAAAACAATTTTTTAACCCAAGTGACATCCAATGTAAAAAATGCAATTGAATCACTATTCCCTCAAATAAATTATCAAGAATCTGCCTACCTTACACGATCATCCTAACACAAAACGATCTAAATCTCAGCATGGTTTTTATTTTAATTAAAAAATGATAATGATACCGCAGGCAACGTAATTAAACATCACTTTTCTACCTCCTGTAGACGATTTTGTGGCAATGAAGTTTTCGAAACTTTATATAGCTTTTAATTAAGAGTGGAATTTTGAATGACACACCTGCTGAATTTTTTAAATCTAAGTAAACAATTCCTCCGGATTTTTATTTGAGTTTTTTCTACTGACATTCTTCTCTTTTCAATTTCAAACAGTTGAGGAAAAAAAAAATTCTTCTGTGAAATTTAAATGATCATTAGTGCAATTTAAAGTAAATGTTTTTTTTTTTCTAATTTCTTCTTCAACTTCCCAATTCAAAAAATGTGCACGCACATGTCAACAAACCTAACAGAGAAGAAAACCAAAATAATCGTAAAAAATAGAAAACGTTAAGAGGGAGGAGGTAGAAAAACTTGACTTTTTTTTTTTTTTTTTGGAGGGGGTTTCTAATATTTTGAAAAAGCATCTGTCAAATTTAGTGCATGTCTAATGTGCTTTCAACATTTTTCCTCAAGAAATCTGCCACACTTTTCTGCAACCCTGCTTTTGTGGAAACCTTCATCGCCCTCCCTTCCAGTAATGAGATTTCAATGTAGCTCACGAATTTGCTCAGTCAAAAACAGAACAGTAATGAAGGCAACAGAAGGTGTTGTCAATAGAAAAAAAAGAAAAATTGTGCCATTACATTTTTTCTCTTTTCTCCCTTCCCTGAGAGCTGTTTTAAAACCAAGTTGAAACGTTAAAAAGCCACTTAAAGAATTTTCTGGACCACTCTTTGAACACCAATTAACCCCCTTAAAGTAGTTTGTGTGGCAAGAACGAAAGAATTGTCAGCTTACTTGACTCTAGAGAGAGAACAATGTTTATTTAATTATCCAATTTTAATAATCTACTATTGAAGGAAGAGGAGGAAATGATTTTCTTCTCTCTGATGTGGTGGCCAAAGACAAGGGACAATGAATTCAATTAATTACTTCTAATTCCCTTTCCAAATATAAAGGTCTTACTCTTAAGAGAGGAAAAATTATACAATAATTTCAAAACCATAAAACTTGAACTTTGTAATTTACAAAGTTTTAGAAATCCTATTTAATTTAATTATAAATGTCCATTTTATAATCTCTTGCCAAGTAAAAATAAAGCTCTTGTTAAATATTCTTATTTCCTGTAAATAATATTCGAATGTCATTTCCTCTAAATTTAAACCCCATTTTTTAAACAAGACTTTTTCTAGACAAGAAAAAAGTAAATCTTTAAATTCTCCCTTGTATATATACCCAGCTGTGTTTAGCAGCCATCAAATCACAGCTGTGACTCCAGTAAAAAAGTGGAAAACAAAAATATTGATTAGTGTTACAATGTAGAAAACAAAATGCTACATCTGCTTTGGGTGTAAAATATTTGATGCTTGTTTTCCTTGCTTCGTCCCAAACGATTGATTTGTCCAAACAACCTTTGCAGCCAAAAGGCATGCACCGCTCACCGGCCAGTTGAACACACGAATCCAAGCTTGAAATCGTTGGAGCTGACCACTGTCCTCTGCTTGACTGACCATTACTCCTTTCAAGACAGAAAATAATCTAATTCTATTGACTCAACAACAGCGTTTGTGCCGGTATCCAGACTATTCAAATTCAATTATTTCATCAGAAATTGCCAACAACTGTAAACATTTTACTCTTACTTAATTCCTTTTCACAATAAAATGGACATTGGAAATTTCTCTAATTACTAGTCTTTTAAAGTGGCCATCTACAAAGAAACTTAATTCAACGAGTATTTTACATTTAGTTCTTTGAGTCATGTTAACACTACTGCTGAGACAATGGAAGCGCTTTTGTTGAGCGCAGAAGCGCCCCTATTGTTATAGGTAGCGGAATAGTTGGTTAAGCATTCATGTAAAACCAGTGCATTCAATTCATGTAATCTGCAATTTTTTTCTTGACTGCAGCTTGTGTTACAAACTTTAAAGCCTAAAATTTTTTTGTTTTTAACATCAAATTAAAAGTCTCTTGATATCTAGCCAAAATCAAGTATCTCCTTACATACAAATTATGCTTAAAATGAAAACTCCAGGGCTATTATTTCAAATATTGCATCTGCTATCGAGTAAGGGAAGACTAAAATGCTGAATATCGCCCTAGACAAATTTTGCAAAAAACAAAATTGTCAATAAATACATGCAAAACTAATGTCCTAAGAGAAAAAATAAAATTTTACAGAAATGTTTTTAAATTAATATTTACAATATATAAAATATATAAAATAAAAACCTGGTGTTCCACTAACCTCTCCTTTCTCACCCCCCTTGTTTCCAGCTAATGATTTCATACTTGATTGAGTAATTGAGTTGTAATAAAGGCACAGAGTAGAAAAAAATCAATAATGATAATACATAGAAAAGAATAACAGGAAAAAAAAACCCAAAAACCTTCAAAACTATAAAATAAAAATGTGAAACAGGTAAATAAATATTTTACCTCTACTTTTCTGAAAACATGACAGTTGTTGGTCGACATGATAGAAAAAAAGCGCGTGTTCATACGAAAGGTCAAACTATCAAAAAGAATCTTGCTATGTCTTAACATGATTTTTCGATATCATACAGCAATGAATAACAAGACACAGCCTCAGGTTTTCAGGAATTGATCTGCCAATACCGTCTATCAAAGTCAACAATATTCACCTATGATCAATCAATTGAATTTAAAAAAATAGCCCATTTTATTTTTTTTGACATAATCTCTAGTACACTATGTAAGTGGGACATTGAAGGAGGGCTCTCTTCTAGGTCTTTGCAAACAAACAGGTCGATTTGCAGGTGGAACTGAGAGACTTTTCAAAGCAGAATAGATGTCTGTGGAAGGGAGGGTGTATTATTACTCTGCAAAGACTAATGATGGTTGCTAAGTAACAGGGATTTCCAAACAAAGATGGAGTCATGACTCCCGCCCACTCAACTATCACAAGAATAATAATGAAGCTTGAAAGGGAAAAAAAAGTTGGAGTTGCCCGCACAGGTAATAAATGCATATAGGTCTTTTAATAGATATAGATGTACTCATTTAATAGCACGTCATGCCTACTTTTATAGTTGTTTATCTTCGCTTTATAGTGTTTATTTTGGAACTGTTAGGCTTTGACTGAAACTGCTATTAGATGGCGCAAATATTTCTATGTGATTAAAAACCTTAGAGAAAAGCCATCCATAATCTATACACGCAAAATATATAATTCCACATTGATAATTAAACACGGGATATATCCTCGTATGTAGTTTATTATATAAGTATGAAATTTCAAACATTCACTAGTTCACAGAATAATTGTGGAAGTCAAAGCGGTTTTTTTATATCCCGTATTTTGGCCTTACGCCATTATCTAAATAAGGATGTGACGTTAACAAAGGCGACGATAGTGGCGCCAACTGGTTGCCGATTATTGCATCAATGCCAATAATAGAACATTTGCAGATTATATACAAAA
>JAQGAS010001520.1:0-18354 GCA_034686365.1 Pachymerium ferrugineum
ATTGTGAGTGTGGTTTTTTTCAATAATGAGTTGGGTAAAAAAATCTACCACTTCGTCTTCATCCAACTCCTCCAATCGGGCAGATCTAACCGTGAACATAACAGACCACCACAAAAACAATACCAATAAGAGACCCATTTGCGGAAAAAAAAAAAAAAAAAACAGCAGAAACAACTACAGCTTATCCATTTGCTGAATACGATAGGCTGTGGAGGGAGTTAAATAAATATTAAATCTTTTTTTTGCATTTTTTAAAAAAATTTGTATTTTTAAAAAAAATTTTAATTACTTTTTCACTCATTTTTGTTTTCAATCAGAATTAACCCCAACTAAACTCTCCCCTCACAAACAGGAAATCATGCGAATCGATAAGTACCGCTCACTAGGGGTTGGATAACTTATAATAGATTCGGATAGATAGACTCGGAGTGGTCCGACGGAAAGGTGCCACCGCCAAGTAGTCAACCGACCGCCCGTCAAGAACCATGGGTGCCCGTGGATGTACCTAGATTAACACTATTTAGAATTTTTCAAAGATAGGAAAGAGACATGGCCTTTCACAAGGCCCTAAAACGTCGCGAGAAGGCGACGCGTCGTGCAGCTCGCGAACAAGGTAAGAAGGGTTTTTAAATTTTTAAAAGTTTTGTTTTAAATCTTTTTTTATTATAGAGAAGGCGCGAGCAGAAAGGTAAGGAGATGAAGAAGCAGAAAAACGGTAATTTGATTTTTAATTTATTGTATTTGTCCTTTCCTTTTTTTTTAGGAGTCCACCACTGAGGCGTCCAAGGTCACCACCACCAAGGAGGAGGAAGAAAAATTTTAAAAAATTTTCATGAAATTGTGTAATAAAAAATTTAAAACTGAAAAAAGTGTCTTAAGTGTTATCTTAAAAAACATACTATTTTTTCCCTAAAACGAGGGTTTTATGTAAGTTTTTAAAAAAATAAAAAATGAAAAATAAGAAATGGAGTTTAATTTCGCTAGCAGTGGTTAGAACCACGAGTCGGCAACTACTTTACTACAATAAACACACCCACAATTTAAAAAAAAGGGTACTCGTTATATGATTCTTTTTTAAAAAACACCACTTGTGGGTGCTTAAGAAACTCCTCTTACGTGTGCCTCTTTTTTTACTCGCGTGCGTGCATTTTAATGCGCTCATATTTAAACATTCATATTTCAAGACCATTCATTAAAAAAAAACGCAGCTTGTGTGTTTATTCAATTATTTATACATTTTTTCAATTTTTCCCCCTTAATATAAATATTTTAAAAAACATGCATGGTTCAGACACATTAAAAACCCATAGACACATATTAAATTTAGGTAGAAAGAAGAACACGTGCAACAATTTTGTTTACTAAACAACGATGGGTCAAGTATGTGACCCTAAGAATAAAATTTCATTTTTCACTTTTAATCATGGCAGAAGCCATGGAAATGAAAGTGCTAGAGAAAAAGGTAAAAAGATTATCCCAGGGCGTAGAAGAAAAAAGCGAGATTATAGATAGAATGAGGGCTGTTTTACATGGAGAGGCGAAAAGTGCGGTGTTGGAGCCGGCTGTGGTGATCCACAGAGCAGCTAGCCAGCAGCGAGCACCGCCGGTTATGAACCTACCATTTCCGCCACCAACAAATTCACCACCTCCTCCAGTGCACAGAGGGAGACAGAGAAATGTATTGGTGAGTACAGTTGATTTTTTGTTTTTAAAAATATAAAAACCATTATTTTTTAAGAAAAATCCAACCTTAACCTTATGTCAACAAAAATATATTTATTGAGTTTGAATTTTTTTAAATAAAATCAATCAAAAATTCTCTACATATTTTACACAAACTTGTAGTTAAACTCACCTACCTTGGGAATAGTTTACAAACTCCCAGGTTTTACAAATACCCTAAACGTGACGTCACCTAATGACTCCTTTGTTTCTCAACACGTTGCAAAGTTAGACCACGTTTCTTTCTAAATCTCTCTCAATTCAAGCTAAACTGCCAAATCAAGGTATAGCACATAATTATTATTCAACAATTTAAACTAATAGTGATGTCTTATATTACTTTCTAGAATGCCTTTAAGAAAACCAGTAGAAACACTGCAACAACTTTGTATTCAAGTGATCATCAAAAACATAGACACGTACCCACTAAAAGAAATACACAGTCTCCGTAAGTATAACTTAATATTTTAAACAAAATTATAATTAACCTCAAAACTTTTTTTTGTAAACAGCTACAACACTCTTGGAAGAACTTATCGAATACCCAAACGACCACCACCAGGAAATTGTTTCCATAAACAAGTCTGTGAATCTATCTATTAGACACAAAGCCCAAATGATCACAGAAAACATCACACGACTAAGTTTTTCATTCCGCTTTGTGGACCGAGTCAACATCGAATACGTATTAAACTCAATTCCAAAAACGTTTAAGGTACAAAATGGTTCCAGACATTTAAGTATATATTCATAATCTTATATTTTTTTAACAGAACTTAAAACGATTCTCTTGTAAAGGAAATTTGACGCATCAAGAAATTCTGAATTTGGTTCACTCTTTTCCCAACTTAATTGATTTAACATTGGAATGTGGAAAAGTGAATGACGACATTTTAGAAGCAATAGGTGACAACTGTCCAAATCTTGAACGTTTAATTTTGCCTGACTGTTTCGTAACGGATGATGGTATCAGCCGTTTGTGCAATTCCAAGTCACGTGGTTCTAATATTAAATATTTAACATTAAGAATAAACTGTAGCAGTGTAAGTCAGAAAGGATATTTGTTCACTTTACAAAATTTAAAACATTTGAAGGTTATTAATGGATTTAATGTGGACGACGCATTTAAAATATTATTTCAAGATTTGAACGGGTCACACAGTTTGCCAACATTTCAGCTTTGTGAACTACCCCTGATTGATATGAGAGATGTCCCAACGGGATTTTTGAATTTCCTAACCAAATGTTGCACAAATGTATCAAATCTCTGTATAGATATTAGCGAGAATTTGTCAAACGATGTGATTGAGCTTAAAAAATGTGAGAAAATTCTCCCTTTGAAGATTAAAGTCGGGGATGAAATAGAATTTTCCATGTCGCATTTGAGTGATATTGGGTCAAATGTGACAAGTCTTGACCTAGGTTATGTTAATGTTGATCTATTGTTGATAGGATGCACTTGCCATAATTTAAAAGTGTTGGAATTGGATACTGTTACCTTTCAACCAATTGTCAATTTAAAAAGAAAAAATTGTGTAATACCATTTAGAAAATTGCAAAAGCTTACATTGTATGAGGTTAATATTCCAGTTCGTCAGTTGAAATTTATACTTCAAAATTGTTTGGAGTTGGAAGAATTGGAAATATGGAATTCAATCATTGATGCTAATGATTTCATAAATCAATTGAATCCTTTGAGACAATTGACTCATTTTAGAGTCCATTGCATTCCTATACTTAGTGCAGTTAATGTATTAGAATTGTTAAAGATGGAGAATAATTTGCAGTTTCTAGAAATTGCATTTTTTTCAGGGCAAGATAAATACGAAATTGAATCTTATATAAAAGAAAACAATTTGTGCACAAACGTTCGTTATCATTAGTTTTCATGAAAAATGGTTTTAACTGAATTAAAGAACTAAAATTATATAACTGTTTGAAAAAAATCTATTATAACTTGCAATATCTTGTCACTGATTTCAAATAAAATATACATATCATACATATAAACTCATTAATTCGAAACATTACGTTAGCGCACGACCAACCCTTACTACCGAAAGACAGGAACTTCATCATATTCCTAAATATTCAAGATAACAACAATTTTCGGACAATTTTACAATTTAACATTAACACATTTCAATGCAACATTGTACAAGCTGCTCATGATTCACTCCTAACCCTTCCCAGAACCATTTTTCCTATATAGAAATTACTCTCTGTTACATTAAGAAAATCAAGTGAAAAAATATTTCCTAACTTATACAAGTGACTACCATAGTCCACAGCCAAATCAAACCTCGCCATTCAACCGTGCGGGAATAAACGTATCTCTCTGTCTCGGGTTCCTCCGCTCACCCCTGGTCATCACATTAATCCTACGAACATTTTAGTCGATTAAAATGGTGACAAAAACAAATAAAAACTTTGTTAAAGGCTGGTGTCTTAACGTGTAATGTGATTACAACTTTTTGTTCAATAAATAATAAAATTAGTTTCCTAATATTGTTAAAAATTTCAGTTAAGGACGACAGCTGGCGTTCAATGCGCGACTAGTGTCAACATAGCGTTTTAGTCACTGCACAATCTGAGATTGTCATTCTGAACTGTGGTACTATTGTGGAAAAATTCCCGCTTTGAACAATAGTGTGAAATAAAAATGATGTGTCTCAATTTACTTGTACCCAACACGTGACCTTTAACCCCTTTATTTGTCACAACGTGTGATAATCCACGTTTGACCCAGATCTCTTTCTACACAAAACTAGACTACAATTTAAACCACAAAACAAGTAATTATTTATTCATAAATTCACACGTGATCCACTCACTGACTGTTTGTTTGCAACACCCAGCCTAGGGGTGGTGCTGACTGTTTGTTTGCAACACCCAGCCTAGGGGTGGTGCTGACTGTTTGTTTGCAACACCCAGCCTAGGAATGGTGATGTAATTCTCCACTAGCGCCCTCACCCCCTATAAAGCCCCCAGTGGCCCTTCTCACGGCGCGAGTTCTATTCCAATCACCATGTAACAACAAACAAACCCCTAGCTACAACAGGTGCCCTAAACTTGGCCATCACTGGGGATGGAAAATCGGACAGTATGGGCATGTGAGTGTATTTCCGAAAGGGATATAAACTTACTTCGACCCCCGTTGGATGGCGGGTCCCAGCACATCCAGAGTTATGACTGGACTCTTGAATCTTACAGTAAGGCCTAGTGACTTGAGCCATTCAATCAAGTCAAGATGGAGCTGGACCCACCCCATCTCCCTAATTGGCATCATCAGGTGAGCTTGCGCTGTTTATCTCTCTTACTCTTTCACCTTATTTTCACTAGAGTTCCCCCTTATCTAAAACCCTCCTAATAACTAAATTCCCCTAGACAACCCTTTGGCCACTGTTATACAATAATGTAATAAACCTCCCCTTACTTAATCTAAGCCGCGTGTAAGTGTTTCTTTCCCCCACATGGGCAGCGCGCATCGCATGACAAAACCCCATAATGCGACACAATACTAAACTAATTAACATCAAAACTTTATTTTGTAAACAGCATTAACACTTTTGGAAGACCTCATTCATTCCCTCAAATGACCGCAACAAGCAATTGGTTTCCAAAAACAAATTGTGTGATGTTTTCTGTGATCATTTGAATAAAACTGTCACAGAATTGATCACAGAAAACTTCGCACGATTAAGTTTTTCATCCTGCAGCTTGAACGGAGTCGGCAGAGTTGAATACGTAACAAGCGCAATTCCAAAACATTTTAAGAAAATACAAAGAAATTTCAGACATTTGAGTGTAGATTCGAATACACATAAATTTAGTGACAAATTATGTGGATGAATAAATTTTTGAAATTATTATTATTTTCAAATATTCTTTCGCTTTAAAGAGTGTTACAGTACTGTTAATCATTTTAAATGTTTACAGTAGGATTGAAAATACACCTCGTCAGTGACCATTTATTCCAGAACTTACATCATTGAAGTCATCATTGAAGATTGTGTTCTGTGAGTTTATATGGTTGTGTCCATGTTACCTATTTCTTGTAAACGGTGGTGATTGTTTGGTTTGGTTTTATAAATAAAGGGCTGCATCACAATCAGTCTTGTGTTACATTTGGCAATCGGCGATCCCCCTCCGTTGCTTGCATTCACACCAAATTCGCCTGCCATACACGGCGGCATAACATTCCCAAATCTCTTTCTACATAAATTTTAGAGATAGATTGCAATTTCAACTCGGTATAGTTTGATTAAAATTCAAATCATGGGGAGTAAAGTATTGTATTAGAACTGATGAAGATGGAGAATAATTTGCAGTTTGTTAGAATTATTGATACTTTGAAAATTTTTTCAGGGCAAGATAAATACGTAATTCAATCTTATGTAAAGGAAAATAACTTGTGCACATATGTTGATTTTAGTATATATTCGCTCTAATGTAACGAATGTTTGAAAAATTTGTTGTAAATATTTTGCAAATTGAATATTGATCGTGATAATTTAAATAAAAAATTTAAACGAAAAAACTGATTTCCGTTAATTCATTTCCGTAAATTTGAAGCTTGGTTATGAAAAATTATTTTAATGAACTCTAATTAGTTCCAGGTTTAAGGTACAAATCAAAGTGATTTCAGATCCTTGAGTGTATATTTTCATGTTTTTAAAACATGAAACGATTCACTTGTAAAGGTTCCTGGAGATTGACGCATTAAGAAATTCTGAATTTGGTTCTTCACTCTTTTCCCAACGTAATTGATTTTAAGTTGAATTGTGATGTGGATAATGACATTTTAGAATCAATAGCTGACAACTTTCCAAATCTCGTTTTTAAATTCCAAATATTGTCACTTTTCTACTAGTTCAATAATTAAATATTTTCATTTCCATAATTGTAAGATCATGTCACGTCTATCATGTTATACCTGTCGATAGCTAGTGGCTGTGTACTTAAATCGTTCGACCAACCCGGGAATAAAGATGAATACTGCCCACAAAACCAAATTCGTTCGGATTTCATTGACAATAGCATGAGATTGGAAAATTTTTACTTAACACAGAAATATTATTTAAAACAAAAAAATGAACTCTATTTATCTTACTTGGACCCATTATTGCAATGCACGAATCCTTTCGCCACCGAGAAGGCCCAGCCTGCCAGCAAAGCCGGCGTGCCCCCATGCCGAGCTGGGCGATCGGCAGGGACCGAATCGAAATTGCCGAGGCACTCGACTTGTTTTTGCATACATGATTCTCTTGGGACGCTTTTAGCAATGTAAAAAATGATTCTTATTCCGATTTATAATAAAAAATTATATTTCAGTATGTGCGCACACTCGACCATTAACCCCGTGATCGACGCACTTAAAAATTTGTTTCAGGATTTGAATGGGTCACACCAATTGGAAACATTTAGACAGTGCGAACTATCTTCTATTTACAATACGAATAAATCTCAAATCAATTTCCTGTCTAACCTCAACTCAAAATATATTTTCGAATTGAAGCTGGGTCATGGAAATTGAATCAATCTTTGATGTTAATATCCCTCCAAATGTCGATGTTAAATATTTGGCTTCTCTTAAAACCTTAACTTGTGAATAAAAAATTTTTGTCTTACCTAACTTGGTTGTTTGAAGAAACTAAAAATTCGCCTCATCGAACAGATTTTCCAGTTGTAACATATGGTAGTCCCAAAATTCAACGACTCAGGAGCCAGTATTTCAAAGAATTTGATGAAAACACGACGGCCATCGTAACATCAGAGTATTTTTCAGGGTCGTTTTGTGGATGGCTATAAAGATGTATATTTTAAAACAAATTTGAAAAAAACAATGTTAGTTTAGAAGATATTAGGCGGCACCCGTGAGATACTCATGCATATATAAGAAAATTCATGTTGTTTGAAAGAAAACAGGAAACAAAATAATGGAAAATTTGGATAGATTTAAGTTTTAGTTGACTTTCTATTAAATGTAAACTTGTGAATAAAGAATTTTTGTCTTACCGTTGACCGATTTTTTTTTATTTGAGATTACAAAAATGCACCTCGTCGCATCGATTTTCCAGTTGTTCACGGTATCGGTAGTCCCCAGGGGAAAAACTTCAACTTCCTTGGTTGTCTAGTGCCGATTTATTCATCCGTGTGGCTGTGACCTTGACCAACGTTGGCAGGTTATTGAAAAAGGATTTATTTAATAAACAAATCCTCCCTCATTCACAAGAATTCAAATGAAATATTTATTACTTCAGCTCGGCGCCATGGATGTTGTTTTTGATCTATTGCATTAGTCTGGTTTACGGGTTACTACAAAACCAGGAATTAAACGGTGCTCAGGAATTGCGGAACGGAATTCGGAACGAAATGAAATTTTTTTAAGACATAAATTATTTTAAAAAAATAATTTATATCTTTTATAATTTAAATTTTCATAAATTAAATTTGTTTGACAAAATGTAAACATGTGCAAAGTTTTCTGGTTTTATAAATTTCCACTTATTTAAATAAATGTCATTTTTAAGATTTAAAATTTAGAGTGACATTACTTGTATAAACTGAAAAGAAAGAATCATTAAATTGATAAATCATTTTGAGATACTTTTTAAAAAATTTACCAAAAGCATTATTCGTTTCTCTCGTTTTTATAAAGTTGATATAACCCACCTGACTAAAATAAAAACACCGACCGTGCACTCGCTGCACTTCGCCTGCTTAAAACCATTTTCTTACGTTGATTTAACTGGATTTATGACGATCATTCTCGCTTTTCTTTCTTTCAAATTGAACGTTATAACCTTAAATCCTAACACTCGTTTCAAGGGAGAACATCAGTACAATTGCCAGTTCCTAACCTTGGATTTGAAATTGCAAGACAACTTAAACCCTCTGACAGCGCATGTTTTTGGTAAAATTCTGTAGCAAATTAAATGGCGAAAATTTTGAATTTGATATTTAGTTTATATAAATTTGTGAATTTGCAACTTTTATTCGCATTAATATACTGCTTCTTGCGGAAAGATTGACTTTATTCATTTTTTCTTTGCAAATATTGATTAGATTGTTTATAAACCAATGTGAAAATCAATTTTATCAATATATTAACCGTCATCAGTTTCCTCATCGGACTCTTCACCAGATTCCTCATCAGATTCTTCACCAGATTCCTCATCAGGTTCTTCACCAGATTCCTCACCAGATTCTTCACCAGATTCCTCATCAGGTTCTTCACTAGATTCATCATCAGATTCTTCACCAGATTCCTCGTCAGGTTCTTCACCAGATTGCTCATCAGATTTTTCACCAGATTCTTCATCATCAGATTCTTCGCCAGATTCCTCATCAGATTTTTCACCAGATGCATCATCAGATTCTTCACCAGATTCATCATTTTCTAAGGTTACGCAAAAATTGTTCTGTATAATGACCGACTCAATTTGCAAGAGTTCGTTCGTCTTAATTTTATCACAGTGATTTATCGTCAAACTTGTCAACTCGTTATCTGCTTGAAGCAAGTCTAAAATTGCTATTGCACTCACTACATTACACCCAATTAACACAAAATGAGCTAAACGTCTTAAAGGGTTAACACCATGCAATATTCTGAACATCACGTCATCGGTAAATTCGTCATTACAATCGATTTTTAACATTGTCAAATCTTCACAATTCTCAAGTAAAAATTGTAACTGCTCAATAGGGATGGGTAAGGAGTCCTCTGAGGTCAATTCAAGTTCTAGTAATTTACTATACGCAACTACAGAATTATTTCTAGCTACGTAATTAATTGGCATGTATTTAACTCCCCACAAAGCCAAATTTGTTAAATTAGGGCACGTGAACCCGATCGTTGGTAAATGAACATCACACTCTCTCAAAGAAAGTCCAGTTACTCTACATCCTACATAACTCAGATTTGTCATGAAATTGTCAACATTGTCTACAGTTAAATGTAAACAAACATTTTCATTAACACTTTTTATATCTTTGATGTGTCGAACAAAATTATCTCCGACTGATAGGTCGAGATTGCGCACATTAGGGCAACACTTCGTCACAAAACTTAAAAATCCAGTTGGATTGTCATCAATATGCAAAATCGGAAGATCCCACAACTGGAATGTTGGAATTGGTGATTCTTTTGAGTCTTCAAACAATTTTCTAAATGCCTCTTCTAGTTCTTCATTGAAAAAAAATCTCTCTAGTTGTGTCAAATTGCGTAGACCAGTTAAACACCCGGTGAATGTTACACGACTATCATTTAAGTACAATTCTTTGATTTTAGCACCAGTTGAATTAGATTGGCAAAATCGGCGAACCCCGTCGTCAGTTACTCTTGAAGCAATTAAATGTAAAATTTCAAGTTGAAAACAGTTATTTCCAATTGCCTCCAAAATATTATCATCGTAGTAATCAAGATCTCCTGGCATGACTATTTTCAGTTCTATTATATTTGGTATTGAAATAACCAGTTGATGCAAACAGACGCGTGGCTGATTTGTAAAATCGCAACTGAAGTGTGTTAAATTCTACAAAGAAATAATAAAATTGTAAACATTTGGTATTTACAGGAAATTACATCTGACCTTGCATGTCTCTAGGACCATCATTAAGGTCTCATGGAAGAACTCCTTATTACATTTATATGGAAAAAGCAGGTTCAATTTCTCCACATTTGGCTTAATCAACCTATTTCTACATTTAAAGCGTAAATCATAGTCCATGTTATCATCGTATTCATTCCGCTGTAACTCTACATTATATAAATCAATCAATTCTTCAGAAAACTCATTCGCTAAAGAGAAAATTAGTTATAGAATAAAAACTTATCTCAAGACTAAAATTGTAATTACGAAGGTTTTGCAATTGGTCATTGGGCAAACTAGATAGATTTTCCATGATTTCCCACATGCAAATTTGGCGCAATTTATATGGTGTATTTCTCGGTGGCATTTTGAATTTAGTCGAAAGATCTAATAAGCCTATAGTGTTTAATACCCCCTCTGGTGAGATATTAATATGGGACATCGTTATTATTTCATCATCAAATGACTCATTTTGTTTATTAAAAAATCGATTATAACATTTTAAGCGCCGCGTCAGACACTGGGGGTGAACATAAGTTGGGACCCAGAAATTCTTTTAAGATTCCTGAGACAGTTAAAAACTAAAGAACTTTCACTTTTTCACCTAAATAGAAAAACGGCTGCGCTGCTAGCTTTGGCATCACGGGTGAGGGTCGGTGAACTGTCCCAAATAAATTTAGATCGGTTGGCAATCACCGACTCGTCAAAATCTTTTGTGGTGGAAAAGACAATAATGTTCTCTGCCACCAGACCGCCTAAGGCAACAGTCCTTCATAGCTTCCTAATTATACTATAGAAAAAGATAATAACTGTTGTTGAGATAAAGTTAGCGGCTTTAAAAAATTAAAGGATCCAGAGTTGGACCCAGTACTAACCTGCAAATCTCTTATTCAGGCATCGGCCCCAGTGAGAAGAAATGTTACGAATCTTTTTGTTACTAATGGTAAAGTGGTAAGAGCAGCATCCACACAGATGGTGTCGCGGTGGATCAAAAGCACCGTAGTAGGCAGGTATAGATGATACTGTTTTGTTTGGTACACACTCCGTCAGAAGCGCCGCCTCTTCGGCGGCCAGCAGAGCGGCCTTACACGAGGTCCTTAGACGAGGTATAAAATGTAGGGGAATGGACGAACCCAAAAACCTGAGGCCGTTTTTAAAATAGAGAGTGCCTTGATTCCCTCGGGGGCTCCCTTTTGCAAGCCTGTAATTCAAAGCGCCCGGCTTCAGAGCAACCTCCTCCCAAGAGGAAGGGGTCTTCAAAAGTTAATAAAGACACTAAACGCAATTCTACTTTAGGAAGTGCCCGTGGACGCGGTAGACGACCATAAATTGGAGCGAGCCAGACCGGAAGAAATACAATAAGAAGTAGCAAAAATTCTGTTATCTACGCTACCTTTCTGTAATAATAATAATAATAATAATTAAAAAAATAAAAAGACCCTTGTGTTGTGAAAATTTTTTCTTTTCGGACACACTTGTAAACCATCCACTTCTATGTGGTTGGGGGGTTTAGTGAGGGGGAATCTTCAATTAAAATTTGAGCTCAAGTTAAGTTTCAGCGATTTATGATACGCAATTGCAGAATTGTATCCGGCACGTAATTGATTGGCGTGTATGTAACTCTGCACAAAGTTAAATCTATTAAATTAGGGCATGTGACCGCGATCGTTGCTATACAATATGAATATTACACTCTCTGAAATATAGTTCCATTACTCTATACCCCACATAACCTAGATTTGTCATGAAATTGCCAACATTGTCTACACTTGAATGTAAATTCACATTTTCATTACAACTTTTTAAGTCTTTTACGCAGCGATCTGAAAAAAATATTTCTTCCTATTACAAAGATTCTTACTCTATATCAGCAATCAGCAATCAGCAAATGGCGAGAATAAACTGTTTCTTACGTAAAAAGTAAAAACTGACTTTATTTATTTTTTATTTGCAAAAATATTTAAAGCTTCTCACATACTCTGGCAAAATTTAATTTTTTCATTATCATTATCATCATCATCATCATCATCATCATCATCATCAACTTTAATATTTTCATAACCATCAACTTTATCATCTGATTCATTATCAGATTCATCCCCAGATTCATCACCAGATTCATTTTCAGCTTCCTCAAAAAATTCATCTAGGGTTACACAAAAATTATTCTCTTTGGTAAACGAATCAATTTGCAAACGGGCAACTTTGGGAATATTTTTGCAATTATCAATTACCAAAGTTACCAAATCATTTTCCATTCTCAACAACTCCAAAATAGGCGCAACAGTCACTGCTTTACAATAACTTAGTTCAAAATGAGTTAAACGTCTTAAGGGGTTAACTCGATGTAACATTCTAAACATGATTTCATCAGTAAATTTGTCATGATACTCGATTTTTAATGTTTCCAACTGTAAACAATTCCCAAGTAAAAATAGTAACTGCTCAACTGGAATGGGCACGGCAAATTCTGATTTCAATTTTATTCCCAGCAAGTGACTATACGCAACAACGGAATTATTTATAGCCACGTAATTAATTGGCAGGTATTTAACATTCCACAAAGTCAATTTAGCTAAATTTGGGCAAGTGATCCCGATCGTTCGTAGATTAACATTACACCTATTCAAACCGAGTTCAGTTATTCTACGTCCGATATAATCCAGATTTGCCATGATATTCTTAACAAAAAATATATCTAAATGTAAACAAACATTTTGATTTACACGTTTTAAGTCTTTTATGTGGTGGTCAAAACTATTTTCGGCTTTTAGGTGAAGACGGCGCACTTTAGGGCAACACTTCGTAACAAAACTTAAAAACCCAGTTGGAATGTCATCAATGCGCAAACATTCCTTAAATTCACACAACTGGAAAGTTGGAATTGGTGATACGAGTATTTTTGAGTCTTCAAACAATTTTCTGAATGCCTCGACTAATTGGTTTGAATGTTGGTCAGGTTGGCAATAAAATCTCCTCAGCTGTTTCAAATTGTTCAGAGCATCTAAACACCCGTTGACTTTTACATAACTAAACTGTAAGTTCAATTTTCTTATTTTGGCACCAGTTGAATTTGATTGGCAAAATCGTTTAACCCCATCATCAGTTACTCTTGAATTTGTTAAATGTAAAATTTCCAGTTGAAAACAGTTATTTCCAATTGCCTCCAAAATATCATCATCGTTATAATCAAGAACATCACGGTCTTCTACTGGCTTACCAATGTTTAGTTTCAGTTTGATTATATTTGGTAATGAAACAACCAGTTGATGCAAATTTTGGTGCGACTTTTCATGAAAATCACAACTTAAGTGTGTTAAATTCTACAAAAAAATTTTAAAAAAAGGATTAACACTATGTATTTACACAAAGTACACCTTACCTTGCATGTCTCTAACACCATCGTTAAGGTCTCAGGGAAGAATTCTTTACATTCACCTGGAAAAAGAAGCTTCAATTTCTTGATGTTTGGCTTAATCAACCGGTTTCTATAAGTAAAGCGTAAATTGATATCTTCGTCTTCATTCCGCCGTAACTCTACATTATATAAATCGATCAATTCCTCAGATAACTGGGGCGCTAAAGAGAAAACTAGTTATAGAATAAAAATTTATCTCATGGCTAAAATTGTAATTACGAAGGTTTTGTAATTCCTTAGTGGAGTAAATGCGAAGATTTTGTAAGATCTTCCACATGCTAATTGTCCGCATTGATTGTGGAATTCGTCTTTTTGGCATTTTGAATTTAGAGTTGACGGACCTAATAGTCCTAACGTGTTTAATACGCCCTCTGGTGGGATTCTAATTTGGGACATGGTTATTATTTCAACACATCAAATTCCCTTTGTTTAATAAAAAAAAAATTGATTATAACATCTTAAGCGCCGCTTTTGAGACTGGTGGTGAAAGAACCACCCATTACATTGCTTAATATTACACTGCAGTGAAAACATTCTTGTAAAATAAAATGATAGAGCGAGCTAATTGGAGATTTTATTAATAAATTTGATGCCAAAGTGTTTTGTTTCGGTTTAACAATTTTGTGATGTCAAAGGAAAGATCAACACTGTCTGCGGTGGATATTTACAACAAAATTTTTAAAAAACTTACATCAATAACTAAGCAGAAAAAACAATTCATCATGTGAAACTGTATCCAAAAAACGTTAAAATTATTTCCTTTGATAAACGATTCAATTTGCATACTAGCATCTTAGGGAATATTTTGGCAATTATCTATTACCAAAGTTTCCAATAGATTTTCCATTCCGAACAATTCAAAAATTGGCGCATTGATTGATTGTGGGATCTGTCTATGCGGCATTTTGAATTTAATTGATAGACCCTAGAACGATCTACCTTAGGTATATAGTTCTAGATAGACCTACTAGGCTTATAGTGTTTAATACCCCCTCTGGTGAGATCTTAATGTGGGAGATCGTTATTATTTCACCATCTAATCACTTAATAAAAAATCGATTATTACATTTTAAGCGCCGCTTCCGAAACTGATGGCAGAATAATGTACCATTTTGCTGACAGGACAATGTAAAAATATTCTTGGAATGAGAGAGCGACTAATTGAAGATTGTCGCAATAAATTTGTTGTAAAAATGTTTTGTGAGAAAGACCAATTAACTTCCGTCATTGATATATACAATTAAATTTTAAAAACGTATAACACCAATTAATGGTACAGTATGTAATTGGCTATCTTATAAAACTGTTTCCAAAGAAGTACGATTCATTCAGATTCCTCATCAGGTTCATCACCAGATTCATCACTAACTTCACCATGATAATCTGGGCTTACACAAAAATTGTTCTCTTTAATGACCTTAATTTTTTCACAGCGATATTGTCAAACTTGTCAATTCATTAGCAACTTGAAGCAACTGTAAAATTGCTATTGAACTCACTGCATTACAGCAGTGTAATTCAAACACATCTAAAGGTCTTAAAGGGTTAACACAAGCAATATCTCTAAACAAGGGAGTACATCAGTAGAATCGCCAGCCTAATCTTGGATTTGAAATTGCGAGACAAGTTAAACAGCAGTTATTTAACCCTTATCAAGACTAGAGCGGAAGTGGAGAGAATCATATTCATGCGCAGATTACTGACAGCGCACCCCTTTGATAAAATTTTGTAACAAATCAGATGGCGAGAATTTTGAATTTAATAGTTAGTTTATTTTAATTTGTATTTGTAAATTTACAAGTTTTATTTGTGTTAATAAACTGCTTCTTGTGTATTAACTGACTTTATTATTTTTTCTTTTCAAAAAAATTGAGTAGTTTTCTTTATAAACTATTTTACAAATCACTTTTATTATTAGTACCGTAGTAAATCATTGTAAAGGGCAAAATCCGGTTTCACGATTTTCATTATTTTCACCAGCTTCATCATTTGATTCATCATCAGATTCATTTTCAACTTCATCATAATATTCATCTAGGGTTACACAAAAATTATTCTCTTTGATGAACAACTCAATTTGCAAACAGGCAACTTTGGGAAAATTTCGGCAATTGTGTATTACCAAAGCTGCCAAATCATTTTCCATTCCCAACAACTCAAAAATTGGTGCATCAGTCACTCCATTACAACTTGCTAATTTAAAATGCGTTAAATGTCTTAAAGGGTTAACGCCATGCAGTATTCTAAACATTACTTCATCTGTGAATTCGTCATTATACTCGATTTTAAACGTCTGCAACTCGGAACAATTTTCAAGTAAGAATTGTAACTGCTCAATTGGAATGGGCATGGAATTCTCTGAGTTCAAATCAAGTTCCAGTAATTGACTATAGGCAACAACAGAATTATTTCTAGCCACGTAATTAACTGGCATGTAGTTAACTTCCAACAAAGTTAAAGCTGTTAAATTAGGGCAAGTGAACCCGATCGTTGATATATGAACATCGCAGTAACTCAAATACAATTCAGTTATTCTACACCCGACAGAACCCAGATTTGCCATGATATTGCCAACATTTTCTATAAATAAACGGAAAGAAACATTTTCATTGCAACTTTTTAAGTCTTTTATGTGGCGATCAAAATTAGTTTCGGCTTGTAGGTGGAATTCCCGCATATTTGGGCAACATTCCGTAACAAAACTTAAAAATCCAGTTGGAAAGCGATCAACATACACGTAATCCCAAAATTCACACAACTGGAAAGTTGGAATTGGTGATTCTTTTGAGTCAAACAATTTTCTAAATGCATCGAGTACAAGGTTATGACGAAATTGGTTACTGCAATCAAATCTCCTCAGCTGTTCAAATTGAGTAGAGCAGATAAACACCCATTCACTTCTACATGACTTTCATCTAAGTACAATTCTTTGATTTTTGCACCACCTGAATTTGATCGGCAAAACCGTCGCAAACCATGAGTAGTTACTCTTGAATTATTTAAATGTAAAATTTCTAGTTGAAAACAGTTATTTCCAATTGCTTCCAAGATGTCATCATCATTGTACTCAAGAACATTACGGTCTTCTCGTGGCTCACCAATGTTTAGTTTCAGTTCAATTATATTTGGTATTGAAATAACTAGTTGATAAAAATTTAGGTGCGAATGTTTGCTAAAATCACAACTGAAATGTGTTAGACTCTACAAAGAAATAATAAAATTGTCAAAACTAAGTATTAACAGGAAATTATACCTTACATTGCATATCTCTAAGACAATCATTAAGGTCTCATGGAAGAAGAACTCATTACAATCATGTGGAAAAAGCAAGTTCAATTTCTTGATATTGGGCTTAATCAACTTATTTCTATTTATAAAGTGAAAATAAAATTTCATCTTATCGTCTTTATTATTCAGCTGTAACTCTTCATTGTATAAGTCGATCAAATCTTCAGATAAATCATTCGCTAAATACAAAATTAGTTATAGAATAAGACCTTTTTAATGGCTAAAATTGTAATTACGAAGGTTTTGTAATTCTGTAGTGGAGTAAATGGGGAGATTTTGTAAGAATTCCCACATGCTAATTGTCCGCAATGATTGTGGGATCCGGCTCTGTGGCATTTTGAATATCGATTAGTTGAAAACCTAATAAGCCTATAGTGTAGGCCCTCTGGTGAGATCTTAATTTGGGATGTCGTTATTGTTTCATCATCAAATGACTCATTTTGTTTAATAGAAAATCGATTATTACATTTTAAGCGCCGCTTCCGAAACTGGCGGTGGAAGAACGTACTATTACATTTACATTGCGTAACAGGAACAGGACAATGTAAAAATATTCTTGGAATACAAAATGAAAGAGTGAGCTAATTGGACATTGTATTAATAAATTTGTGTTTCGTTTCGAGTTGATAATTCTGCGAAATCAGAGGTAAGATCAACCAACCTCTGGTAAAATTTTGTAGCAAATCAAATGGCGAATTTTGAATTTGACATTTAGTTTATTTTAATTTGTGTGAATTTACAACTTTTAGTCGCATTACGAGTAGTAAACTGTTTTCTTCGTAAAGACCGATTTTATTCATTTTTTCTTTTCAAAAGAAATTGACTAGTTTATGTTTATACAAAAAATGTTCTTTTCAATGACCGATTCAATTTGCAGGATTTGGTCCTCCTTAATTTTTTCTTGAAATTCATTTTCAGATTGAAGCAATTCTAAAATTGCTATTGAACTCACTACATTACAAAAATTTAATTCAAAGTGAGTTAAAGTGTTAAAGGGTTTACGCCATGTAATATTCTAAACATTACATCATCAGTGATTTCGTCATTATAATCGATTATTAACTCTTGCAAATCTATACAATTCTCAAGTAGAAATTGTAACTGCTTGAAAGGAATGGGCAATGAATCCTCTGAGTTCAAGTTCAGTTCAAGTAATTTACTATACGCAACAACGGAATTATTTCTAGCCACGTAATAAACTGGCATGTGATAGATATGTTAAAGGGGGGCTGTCATTAAAAATATTAATATTGGGGGTGAAAGATGGTATAATGTACTACCTTTTATTCCATTGCACCTACATCCGTGAGAGCTTCCATATTTTACAATTTA
>JAQGAS010001521.1:0-18346 GCA_034686365.1 Pachymerium ferrugineum
AATACGCATGGTGAAGTTTTAGATCGAAAAGGGTTTTTTGTGCATCTGAATATTGGTTTAAACTAAGTTAAGTGTTACGGTAGAAGTAAAAATGCAATGATTATAAATGTTATTTTTGAAGGTTTTTGGGCAATGTTGAATCTTTTAGTGAGGTTTAATTCTGTCAGGGTGAGAGAAGTTCACTTGTACTATCTCATGTGCTATTTCAATAACCTTTTGTTTAAACTGCAATAGCATAATCTGATAAAAGCTTTGCATATTGATTAGAAGTTTTACACTACAAAGAGAATTAAATAAAAGTGGCTAGTTCTTTGTTTTTTTTAAATATTTCATCTTTAAGTGTAGAGATTATCAAACAAAAGTGACAACTTAGAATCTATTCTTTTAGATTGTTCATTGTCAATTATTGGACAATCTAATCAGCAATCAGAATGTTCAAAATGATTCTGTATTTCAATTCATGTCAACATGTCATATGATTAGTCCAATCCCAATCATTTTAAATGTGATTGCACTAGTTAGCAAATAAAGTCACGTGGCTTGAATAATTCTCATTTTAATATTGTTTTGATAATTATTTTATCATTTCGCTTACACTGATCAAAATGAAGGTTGCTTATGCCATTTTTCTTCTTTGTTTGTGCCATTGCACTGTTTGTAAGTACATTTTGAAATCATTTATTCACATGACATTTTAACTCCCACTTCTTGTTCAACAGTCATTTCATGCCAAGATAAACGTTGATTCAAATGGTTTTTTTCCTAACCCTTATAACTGCAATGAATATTTCGAATGCACCAAGGGCATTGCCCAAGTAAAAACTTGCCCAAAAGGACTACACTTCAGCCCTTTACTTTCGATTTGTGATGATCCAGCAGAAGTTGACTGTACTGAACGTTCTGAACTGTGTAGAAAACCGAACGGCTTATACCCAAATTCAAACGAGTGTTCGCAGTACTATCAATGTGCAGATGGAGTTGCCATTTTGAAAGATTGTCCTGAAGGTTATCATTTCGATAAATTGATTTCTGTTTGTGATCATATAGAAGATGCTGGTTGTAGTCCGGCAAGTGTTTAAATGTACATTTCAAATAAATTGGTTTTTATCAGAAATTCTGCACTCAAAGAGGTGTAAACTTGTACAGTTTTGCTTTGTAATTGATGGTCTCAAATTTTGTATAGGAATTCGGTGAAGTACATCCGACTTCGGGCAAGAGAGACTTTCACTTACAGCCCTGCATAAACAATTTTTTTTATCTCGAACTACATTTTTATCTTGGGACTACAAATACCACAAAAACACATTTCATAGTGTTGTGTACAGATTCACCAGACGTACATGTCGCATTTACACAATTGGAGTGCAAATGTCAAAATCTCAAAACTTAAAAACGTTGGTACTGATAGACACCCTTTGGGGAAGGGGTTTACGTAAGCCGGAAATGCATTGAAGGACAATGTAATGACGTTTGATGACGTAAAATATTTTTTGACTTTTTGCATTTTGGTATTAGATAGTACCAATGTTTGTTTTGTAATTCATTGTCAACAACATGATTGGTGCATTCCCAATCATTTCAAATGTGATTTCAAATCAAGGGTTAAAGACTATTTAGTCACCTCACTTGATTACTTATCATTTTGATATTTTTTTTGATAATTATTTTATCATTTCGCTTACATTGATCAAAATGAAGGTTGCTTATGCCATATTTCTTCTTTGTTTGTGCCATTGCACTGTCTGTAAGTACATTTTGAGATCATTTATTCAAATGACATTTTAATTCCCACTTCTTGTTCAACAGTCATTTCATGCCAAGACAGACGTTGCATAAGTTCAAATGGTTTTTTCTCTAACCCCCTTAACTGCAATGAATATTTCGCCTGCACCAAGGGCGTTGCCCAAGTGAAAACCTGTCCTATAGGACTACATTTTAGTCCTGCAGATTCAATTTGTGATGAACCAGATACGGCTGATTGTCCTAAAGTGTGTAAAAAACCGGACGGCTTATTCCCGAATCCAGGCGAGTGTTCGCAGTTTTATCAATGTGCTAATGAAGTAGCCACTTTGAGAGATTGTCCTGAAGGTTATCATTTCAATGAACAAATTTCTGTTTGTGATTTTATACCAGATGCTAATTGTAGTCCTTAACCGTCAAGTGTTTATATATATTTGAAATAAATTGGTTTTACCAGAAATTCTGTTGTAACGTTAATACTAGGAAAAATATCACACCTTTTCTTCGTTATCAGTTTGATTTCTCTGTTGTGAAGGATATAATTATTAGTCAATATTAGATAGTGAAGTGCCTGTTTTGACGTCAGTTATTATATCAGATGTCAATATTTTTTGGAAATATTAGTTGTCTATTCAAAGAATTTGGAATGTTCTTGCTATATAAATAATAGAAAACTTGATCAAAATGTATTTAGCTATAACCAACCATGAAATCCACACTTGCTTTGATTTCGGCTTTTAGCTTCATAGTTTTTGGTAAGTCTAACACAACTTTGTTGGCTGTAGGGAAAACTTAAATTTGTTGTCTAATTACAAGATATTTAAATTATCTTGTCTGACTAACTTAGTTCAATTTTAGATGTAAAATTACATTTGCTTCTTTCAGCTTCTGCTTTCCAATGTCCTGAACCAATTGGTTATTTTTCCAATCCAGAAAACTGCGAATCTTTTTTCCAGTGTTTTATGGGTCATTCATTTCTTCTGTATTGCCCACCTGGACTGCACTTCAATCCTTACATAAACGTTTGTGACTACAAAGAAAGGTCAGGTTGTAATCTGAGCAAACGTACGTCAACAGAGTATTACACAACTGAAACAGTAAAATTCACATCAACAGTAGAAAACAGTACTGAATATGATGTGAACCAAACATCAACAGAGTATTACACAACTGAAACAGCAAATTTTACATCAACAATAGAAAACAGTACCGAATATGAAGTGAACAAAACATCAACCGAGTATTACACAACTGAAGCGGTAAATTTTACTTCAACAGTAGAAAACAGTACCGAATATGATGTGAACCAAACATCAACACAGTATTACATAACTGAAACAGCAAATTTTACATCAACAATAGGAAACAGTACCAAAAATGAAGTCAACAACTCATTAGCTAGTACTACAACTACTACTAGACCTAGAATTTCAGATTCCAATGAATGGTTTTTTGGAATAAAACCCACTACTCGCCAAGAATCGCATAAAGACAATACCAATGAAGTAGTAAATTTGAATTCAACAGTGAGTAATACAATTGAAACTACCGAATCAACAACACATCCTATTTATATCAATGTTAATGTTACAGTTGAAACTGTAGGTAACAGTGATTATAACACCTCTAATGTTATTTTGTAATAAATTATTTCTTTTGCAACTGAATGTTGTGCTTGAATTATTGTGCAGTCTGCTATAAAATTAGGGATCGCGTGCTGGAACCAATGACCCATTACCCATTTATTATCTGCACTTTGTGAATGCTTACATCTTGTTTGATTGAGTGTCCTTAGTGTTTGACCTTTGATTCTATACACCTTAATTCAAGTTGCAGCGACTAGATAAACTTGCCATGGAGGGAGTAGTTTTTATTTTACATCCACGTTACCTGTAGATGGGCTTTGCTTGGTGGCGACATCTAGAGAGAAAAGGTTGAAACCTTCTAGATGACTTCAGTTAATATTATTGCAAAACTTAACAGACATCAAAGAAATAAAATATAAACTAAGGGTTTTTACTCATTTCAGACACACTTGAAAAATTTAGAGATTTAGTTCCAATGAGATGGCTGTTAAGTTTGCCAAGTGAGGGCGCCACATGATGCGTTTGTAGCTGAATTAATGAATGAATAACTGAATGATAGGGTAAAATAAGCCTACCGGGTAATATATATGATAAACAGAGTACGTTTTACTCTTTCTTAGCAGTAGAATGTTATAAATAGGGTTATGGGAAACTAATAGAATTGAAGTGAGCAAACTGTATACGAAAATTTTAAGCATAATTCTACTGGGGCGTGAATTACCAATTTCCATATCTTTATATTTTAGAAAACAATGTGTTGTACGTGAAAAATTAATATAAAATTTCTATACATTTTAAAATTTTATATATTTTTTCTATTTTCTGAGCGCGTCCAGCTCAAATAAGATTTAAGAGAAAGTCAAATGCATAAAACAATTTCCAACCCTTATACCTGCAGCTCGAAAGCAGTATTTTTATTAATCCCCTACCTAATACCGTGGACAACAAGATTCTTTGCCAGTTGCTTAGCAACCAAACGCTTCTTCCCTCTATGCTTCTGTCAGTTGATACTCGCACATCTCATGTTCTTTGACCTCTTCCCTGCACCAGAAACGTGATTTCTCCAACAAGATTTTGCCTTTTCTCAAAGTTAGAAGAGGGGATTTTTCTAACCTGTTAGCCAAACAGACAAATCTAATACGAAAACGTAAAAGACTTAAAACGATTTCGGTTATTGGATTTATATTTAAGTCGACAAATTTTGGGGAAAAAAAATTGAAGAGGAAAACTTCATAATTTATTAATTTTTTTTACTGCGGAACAGCAGCGAAAAAAATTAATTGGAAAAAAAAAATTTTTATTGTTAAAATTCAATAAAACTTTACAAATATTTTCAACGAATTATCTTAACAGAGTTAACAACTATCCACAAAAAAAAACTCAAATTAAACAAAGTCTTTGTATTTGCATAATCTAATTTTTGAATTTTAAATTTTAAATCACTCGACACTAATTTGTAAAGACTCGAAACGTGTTATTAGACGGAGTGCAGAGAGAGAGAGAGAAAGGACTTAATTACACCCTATAAACAAAATGAGCGGTGTAAAAGGAGAAGATATTGTACACTAATCATTTTCTGTTAAGGACAATCACAACAATGTCACATAAAAATCAAATTCAATTTGTTTGAAAAGAATTTTTTGTTCAACTAGATATCATATTTTGATGTTATTATGACAGGCATTTCTAAGATTCATTCAGGTGGGGGGTCCTCATCTGGTGCATTGAGATAAGACAAGTCATTCATTTTTAGCTGCCACAAACTAATCTTGTCGACACATACCTTTTTTTTCTCTCCCCTCTCTTCAACGTTTTTGCTTTTCTTAATCATTAGTCAATCCTCTGTGGGCAAGTCTGAGTCGGTTATTAATTGATTTACGGTAGTTGGTAGTGGTGAAGAAATTTCACGTTTTGGAAATTTTCGGTAAATAAGTTAAATAAATTTATTGAATTTTTTTTTCTTTTGGTTATAATTAAGTTTGATTTTATTTTTTTCTTCTCTTTTTTGGTGTTTTTAGAGTCATGTTGGGTTATCAGGATGCAGGGTTTGTTCAACTGCAAGTAAAAGGTAAGTGCAAAATTGGAGTTCAATTAGTGTAAGAGACGGGAGAAATGAATGAAGAGATTTGTTTACTAGGAGATTGGGTTGAAAAGGCAGGCAAGAAGGATACGTAATAGGGAATTTAAGAAAAATAATTGGTATAGAAATTTTTGGAGGTGTTTTGTCTGTTTTGTATAGAAATTAGTTATTTGAGATGCGTTCAAGTTTAGCTCTTTTATACGTGAGAGATTTGCAGACGTAAAAAAAAAAACATTTTCAATTGATTTCAGCCATTAATGTTTCGTAAACAAATTTTATTTATCAAAAAAAACAAAAAAAAAATTCCATTTAGGTTTGATTAACTAATTTTCTGTTAAAAATATATCCACAAAATTGTCCATTTTGCAACACCTTAAATCAAATTTCGATGCTTTAACTTGTATTTTCCCTACTTAAGTATTTTCATTCATAAAATTGTAGGAGGTCAAAGAATCAGGAAGGGTTTTATCTATGTAATTTAGAAAGGAGTTTTTCTTCTTCTAATGGGGTCTTGACCAATTTTTTTTTTTCTTTAACATCATCAACATAAAATCTTTGGAGATGTTGACCTCTTAAAACTACAGATAATGTATAAGTTCGGCTTGTTTATTTCATTTCTAACATGAGTAAATATTTTTATAACTTTTGCTATTTGATGCCAAAAATGTAAAGGTCACAAGTTTATTGGTTGAAAAATATTTGAGACGAGAAAAGAAGAAGCTCAGAAACAGAAATTGCTATATTGGCAAAAGGAAATAATAGTAAAATTGATGGTTTGTTTGCAACATAAATGAGGATTTTATTTTTTGGGTAGTCAAAGTTTAAGCCTTCTATATCGCTTCTGTCGAGTTTGAGATGCGAAAAATTATTTTTAAGCAGTTTTAGGAATTTCGTAATTACGGCCCAATTTAAATAATTAAATGTGACTGTCATAAAAAATACATTTTTACAGGAAAAGGAAATTTAAACAAAATGAAGGGCAAAAAAAGTCAGCGGATTTCTACAACACTAAACACTTCTAAGCAACAACTTAGTACATAAATGGCGACCGGAAAAAAACACTTAATAAAAATGAAGGAAAATGACCGGTTAGAAAATATCCAAACATCACCGCTTTTCTTATCATGTCTTCTCTATTTTCTTCATCTCTCACCAAGTGTTGTAGGGATGTTTCTCAAATGCATTGGTCACTTGTGGCCACTCTATTATCCAACCGGAAATTGAGTTTGCCCGTGTGAGACTCACCGACATTACCTGTTTTCTAACCCAACCCCAAAATGAACGATGGTGAGGGTTTTCGTCTTCCCCCTTTTCTTTTCACCTTTTTCTTTTTTTTTTAACGTGCTTTGCCGCAAACTGGTTTTAACTGTTTATGGATAAGAAAAAGCTGATTGCTTAAGTCTTCTTTTATAGCGCTTTTATTCCGAACATTTTTCTTTCAAGTTTTTATACGCTCGTTTGAGGTTTGAATTTTCACTAAAATTCAAAATGTTAATATTTAAATTATATAGTTTTGAAATTAATATAAACTTTGAGGGGTTGTGAATATTTCACGAGTGTGCATTGATTTTAATTTATGTTTGTTTATTTTAAGGGATAAATACCAGGTAATTCCATCTGTGTAATTAATTCTTGGAATTATTCCTTTAGTTTCTTCTGTAAGAAATGCGCATCACGTTTTATCAGATTTTTTTATTTCATCATCCAATTTAGGTATTTTTGTAATAAGGTAAATGCGTGGCCATTCATTTTGTTATTAAATAACACATTTCTTTAATGCTTTGAAGGATTAGGTTTTAGTCATTTGTGCAGAAATGTGGTATTGTTTGCAGGTTTATGTTGGATTAGAATCCCAAGAAAATTTTCTAAGATTTTTTTTTTTTTTTTAACCAAAATTTGTACAACGTGTAAAAATTTGGAGAAAATTTTGCAGTTTAAAAACACGTGTTTATATTATTAAGTTTACTTACATGTTCACATTGAAGTAACGTAGCAAGCACGAACTGAATTATGGGATTGAAAGTAACTGATTCAAATCATTTTCAATGCTTATGAATCTAGATTTCTAATTTTGTTTACAACATAAAATTTTAAAAACAGCCAATCAAAGACCTAGTACTTTATGAATGTTTACTAACCATTTTTCCGATATTGAATTCTGAGTATTTCCCTTATAGGAAAAAACGTATTTTATTCTTCCGTTACAAGTAAATAGCAACTACGCAAACTCAGTATTTCACGACCAAACTAAAAAAGAAAAAAAAAGAGGAAGAATAAATTTAAATAAATCTAATCAATTTTTTTCTAAAGCCTAAAAGATTTACCCAAAGGCTTGGCGATGTGGTCAAACAGGTCCCGTGTTAAAAGCGCACCTACAAGCTTAGTTTTCTTCTTCTAAAGATCTTAACAGCGATTGGCAACGACGATTAGGGAAACCCGTACACAAAGTGGGGTACAGGTGCAACCCTTGAGCAGAATGTGTGTTGCAGGCCGGGTAAAAAGATGTAAATAAATGTAGTGCGTATAAGTTGGTGTCTTGTTCTTATCTGTCTCAAGGGGTTTTCATGATGCTCCCCTTGAGTGACAAGGTTTATCGAAGACAAGAGAACATGCCCAGAACCTTAGTTCATCTCTTGGGGTGTATGCGCGAATGAGCAGATGTAAAAAATGAAAAAAATGATTTGAAGGATTTTGGGTATAAATCAATAAAAAGGGATTTAAGTTAATTTGGAAGGTGACCAAGTTTTGTAATGATAAGTATAAATGTTTTGAATTTATTTTCGCGAAAATGTCAAAGTATAGAATTACTGCCAGGGATTGTAAAATGATTGACAGTTATGTTAATTTGCATGGGATTTATCACTTTGGCTTAGAAACTTGCTATGGTTGATTATTTTAAATGTTTAACCAATACAATTTCAGTTACCAATCGATTCATTCACGCTTCAAAACTTATTCTATTTGTACAATTATTGCACCAAGTGGGTTTCAGTTGAGGTTTTGGACGTTTCCGATGTAGTTAGAGTCTAGGGATTTTTACAGCTCCGAGTTTCGACTAATTTTGTTTTGGGTTTGAGGTCATTTCCGGTTGTGTTTAGAATTCAGAAATTAACAGAACATTTGGAAATGAAATTTATATGATGACATTGCTTGTATTTGGAATGGTGTAAACAGGAAGTGCTTTATTCGCCATATTGGATCAAGACAATTCTGGAACCGGTTTGACGCTACTTCCGGTTAGGTTATGCTATATCGAAACCGTAAATTGTTATAATTCAAAATATGAAAAACTGGTTTAAACCGGAAGTAGTTGAGAATAACCCCCTCTTGTATTAAAAGATAAAAATAAAATGAAGTGTTATCATAGTCAAATTTATAGTTAAAACGATAAGAGAGTTTAGAAAATAATTTCTCATACCCTTCACCATTCACAAAAATAATAAATTAGAGTAGGAAAAACCGGATGCGGATCCCTAAAACCACCCTCTACAACAGAGTGAAAAATCTGCTCACTCTAGATGAGGTCATTTCAGACAATTTAAACCTTCCGAAAAGGGCGATGCTAAGAGAAGGGGGATTCAATCTATTTCGTATTTAAAATGCACTCATCTAACACATTTGACATGGAGCAATGTAAGATAAGTGCGATTTAACGACGAATGGGGAAAATAGATGCTGCAAATAGATTGGCCTATTTTCCTCCGTTAAATTGGTTGAAATAACCTCATGTTGACCACACTTTTATCTATCAACTTATAACAATTTAAATAAAAAAACCAAATTAGAGGTGATTTTCATGAATTAAAAAGAAACCCTACAATTTAAGATGGGTGAAAATTAAAGATGGCCGACATTTAATAGGATTTGCTCCAACTTCTTAAACTCACTCATCAACATGTGCTGAAAATAAAAGGAAAAAAAAAAAGATATGTATATTACATTACAATTGGAAGCTGTTCCCTTCCATTTGATGACGTCATTAACATCCAGGATAGTATGACCACGCCCTCTGTAGTGTGTTTCGACCAAGAGTGACGGGTAATTTCGTCACGCCTCTTTGTCCTTATCAACCAATGACGGCTGGGATGCGTGAATCGAGTTGCGGGGGTGTTTATTCAAGGCGTTCCAACCAATGGGAAGCCGTTTTTATCTTTTGAATGAGGAGTGTGATAAGAAGAGGAACAATTTTCCCCCTTCTTTGAAATAAGGATTAACTTGTTTACTAACGAAACACAGGAGAAAGTCAATATTTTACCTGTTTTTACACCTGTTAGAATTGGACGGAATTTTTCTTTCTCCTTAAAACTTGATGTTTCTTGTCATACAGAGGGTGATTACTCAAAAATGTTACAGGTTTTATTTATGATTTACATTCTTAATACACGTTTATGAATTGTTTTTGTTTGTTCAATATGTTGCCCATGAAGTCTACTAACTGCCCTACATCTTCGTTTCCATGATTCAAACACTTCTTGGCACTTTTCAGGTGTTAATGTGGACCACTCATCCGTAACTACTTTCCAAAGACACTTCACAAGCCACTCTTCAGGCAGTGTTTTACCTGGAAAAGCATAACAAATTTTTTGTTGTCCATTACAGTTGTCTAGATATATGTATGCTTCATCTAAAGTGAGCATATATTCACTTTTTTTTCCCGCTAGGTTGCGCTCATACAGCTTACGAGCATTTTTTTTTCTGTTTTGCTTATGCATGGCAGTAAGCAAATGTCCTTTGCCTTTTTTTTTTATTTTAGCACCCAAATCTTGATGAATTATGGTATGGATAGTCTGTTGCAATTGTTCTTTGGCTTGGGGGGTTGGCAGTTGTGTGTAATTTTTGAACTCTTTGAATGTTAGTTTTTGTGCGCACATGCTTTGGTTTAGAACAAAGGCCTACTACTTCATTGTTTTCATCCAATTGTCGTTTTTTGGTCTTGGAACCAATCTTTCTTGAAACTGTCATGTGACTTATGTTAATTCCTTGAGGTTTTAAACGTTTAACAATGTCACGAGATGACAAACCTTCCTTGGAAAGCGTTTTGACAACAATGTCAACATCATGGCTACAGTGAGGCGCCATTTTTATTCAACAATGGCTGCCGATTGGTACTATGTTAGTCTAATAGTTACATGCATGATTAAATTTTACAGAAACAAAATTGGTTAAGAACTGTAAAAGTTATGTGACTTTTAATTTGTAACATTTTTGAGTAATCACCCTCTGTAATTTTAACGGAAAGGTTAATCTAAGTTGGCGGACATTAAAATAATTTTTTAAGACATTTTTCTTATTAATTAAGAAGATTGAGGTACGTTACGGCGTTTTTACAATGTGAATCTTTATTGTTATAGAGGGAGGTTTAGTTTATACACGGTATTTAACCGTAATTTTTATGGTTAACCTTAGCCCTGACGTATTCTTGCCGTTGAGAGACTGTCTTCTCATAAAACCTTAAGGTAAATAACCCTTTTAGGTGTTGCTTCATCTCAAAATTTCTCTCTTTACAACGCGGGTTTTGCATGATCCGACGTTTGCTTTTTAAAAATTTAACATTACAACGGTATTTTTTTTTTGAAACGAAACTGATGTTAAACACGTTGAGAATATCAACTAGAAATCGAACAAGATGTATTTTATAGTAGCCAACATGGAGTCGTCTCTAGGTTGTGCTGCTGTCTCTCCCTTGGAGCAGGGAATCAATCGATTCATTTCTCGATATTATAAACGGGAGGAAATAAAGGTTTGAATAATATTTTTGAAGTAACCTCAAACCTGAGGGGAGTAATCAAAATTATAAATAATTGCCCTACGGAAAATTAAAATAGAGATCGAAGTAGTTTCATGTTTCTGATTGTTTTCAAGAGTTAATTTGTGTTTTGGGGACAAATTTTGCGTCATTTGTCATCATTAACAATGATAATTTTGGATTTTTCTAATGAATTTTTTATATTTTAACTTGAGAGGTTTAATATTTGTATTGAGTTTATCTTAAATGTTTAACAATGAATTTCAGATTGTTAAAATGTAGTTACATTTTTAATAAGTAATTTTGTTTTGTTGAAGAAACTAAAATATTAAACAATATCTTTATTCATTAAATTTAATTTAATCCAATAAATTGATTACAGGTAGCCCAATATAGAAACACTTCAATATCATAAAATATCAAATCTTTTAAGAACTCTCAACCCCAAAATAAAACTGCCATCACATTAAATAAACAGAGGCAAAAAGATCCAAGACAGTTACAACTTGTAAATTAATTTACACTACTCAACAAATCCTAATTCTATTACCCTAAAAGGCATTCTACCACAACATCCAAAACCACTGCACAACTTCCATCTTCTATTTTTTAATCTTAACAAAACCCCAAAACCCCATTCACTCTATAAATAAGGAAAGCAAAGCTTGCAGTCTCTACATCTCGCTTCCATTAATTTAGCTACAAAGTATTTAAAAAAAAAAAAAGATATAAAAAACTCACCTTTTTGAGTTGTCTTTTAGTGCATGTACAAGAGTAAAGCCCAGTTAGTAGTAGTGGCTGATGGCAACTGGTGAGATCAAGTCTTGTTAGGCAGCTGCTGTTGAGGTCGGGCATTGTGAGTTTCCCATGTCCAGATCTGTGAATAAGAGAGGGGTAAGATAAAAGCGGGAAGGGGTGGGTATATAGAAAAGGGAGGGTTGAATCTTATATAGAAGACTATGTGCAGATGGTAGTAAAAGATGGGGGTCTTTGTCCTTTACAGCTGGGGTAGGGACCTTTTCATTCATGCGGGAGAGTGGAGGGGTGGTTGGGGCATCCAGTAGTAGGAGGGGTTTTTCTTGGCATGTATTTGGTCATTTTCAATGTCAGACACAGGATGGTGGAGAAGGGTTTTGGAATATACAAGTTCAAGGTAAGTAATGGGCAAACTTTGGGTAATTAGAAAATTGTAAAAGTTTTTGTCATTTTGATTATATATTATTGAAATGGTTTGAAGTCGAGTTGCTGTTCATTGTTAGTGCTGCATTTGATTGTGTTTTGCGTTTAGATACAGTTGTAATTTTATAGTGGCGTTTGTTATAGTTTCATTGTTGGAGAATTTCGGTTATTTGTTAATTGTTGGAATGTTTTGGTTATTTTTTAATTGTTGGAAAATTTCGGTTATTTTTTAATTGTTGAAGAATTTTGGTTATTTTTTAATTGTTGGAAAATTTCGGTTATTTTTTAATTGTTAGATAGTTTGGTTACTTTTTAACTGTTGGAGAATTTCGGTTATTTTTTAATTGTTGAAGAATTTCGGTTATTTTTTAATTGTTGGAGGTTTAGTTATTCTTAATTGCTGGGTCTTGGTATTCAATAGTTGAAACTTTATTAATGCTGAATTAGTCTATATTAAAATGACGTCAATTAAGTAAAACTAAACCAAAAATTATGAGAGAAAGACAAAATTAAAGAAATCTTTTATTGCTAGGCTAAACATTTTTTTCCCCAAATTGACTTTCATTGTGGAATTATTCCGTCTGCTGAGGAAGGAAATCGTCTAGTGTCATTGACGTAATTTCTTGTTATGTAATTGTACAATAAGAGGTTAGAGTTACGTAGATATCATATAAAACATTGCCTGATTATTTTTTTACACAGAAACTTTTGTTACTCGTTATTGAGGTTTTTCCGGTCCCACATATACCAAGTGATCGTAGCCTGTTATTGGGTTTTAACACTAGGATGATTGGTTTGATTCGGTGTCTAGTCTGGGTAAGGATGGTGTCAGCAGGTTTTGAAAGTAAATGTAACAGATGAAATTCATGGCCAGTTTTTGCAGTCGTAAAAGTAAATGATGTCAAGTTATTGCAAGTGTTTGTTGTGGTTTTTAGGTTCTGTTCGATTTTTTTTAAGGGGAGAGATAGTGATAGTGATGAGGTAATTTTTATTTTTATTAGTTGAAAAAATTATTTTTTCTTTTTAAAAAGGTTTAGACCTGGGTAAAAATGTCGGAGCTTGACGTAATGGAATTTTATTTTTAATCTTATTCTACAGCAGATGTCAGATTTCGATCCAAGAACGTGGTGCACTTGAATTGCCTTTGGCTTCTTGAAAGAAACCCTAACGAGACAAGACGTGTTTAGACCTAACTTTTGTTCATCTTTTATATCAGATAATTTTTGGAAACAAGAGAAATAGAAATTTATTTATAAATTTTATTATTATTTATTTTATTTTATTTTTAGTATTGAAATGTAGATTTTGAATGAAAATATTTTCAATGTTTGTGAGTTTTTGGGTGTTCTTTAAATTTTAACTTGAGGATTTAAATGAAGGATTATAAATTCATAGCTATTTCAATTTTACTTTCCATATACTGTTGCATAAAATTTTTATTTATGCAATTAGATACGGTTTTGTTGGTACTTTATTGTTTGGTTTTCTATCTAGATTTCGATTTTTAGAATTTTGGTTATTTTTGATTGTTAGAATTTTGGTTATTTTTGATTGTTAGAATTTTGGTTATTTTTGATTGTTAAAATTTTGGTTATTTTTGTTTGTTAGAATTTTGGTTATTTTTGATTGTTAGGATTTTGGTTATTTTTGATTGTTAGAATTTTGGTTATTTTTGATTGTTAGAATTTTGGTTATTTTGATTGTTAGGATTTTGGTTATTTTTGATTGTTTGGATTTTGGTTTGGATTTTTAATTATTATTTATCTTACTCTTAGATTGTTATAAGTTTCGAGGTATGAAAAATACAAAATATTAACCACAAATGATCAGTTTATGGCCACATTTATTATCAAATAATTAAAAATTAACAGCCAAAAAATATTTGAGTGTTCAATAACCTGAAAACACTCAAGCAAAACAACAATTTATTCCATCTTTTTAAATAAAATCAAACTTTCCCTCCTTTTCCCCCGTGTTGCACATAAATATTTCAAATACAATCGTTAAAAATTTCAGCATCGTTGAATTTTTAACATTTCAATATTTTCTTTTTCCAAAAAGTGTTCACCCTCCTGAATTTTAATTGTGCACAAGTAAAACGTTTTTAATTAATCGGAAATGACCCGTGAATAAAACCTATGGTAGGATATCCCCTTTACTACTATCATTTTGCGCATTTTGCAGTCAAGAAAAGAGAACATTTGAGATTTGAAAATGATGATTGTGTAGGATCTTGTTGCGTTTTGCGGGGGAAAGGAATTTTGAATGAAGGCAAATTCATGTCAAAAGAATTGAGTTTACGTTTTCTTTGCATCTCTCTCTCCCTTGCAACACAAAGGTATTTTTTTTATTTATTCGCATTTTTTTTATTGTGAAAAGGTTTATTGTTATTTATGCAGAGTTTCTTATTTCAATTTTTTGCGTTTTGTAAATTGGGCACTCATAATTTCGCATTAAAAGTTTGGGAAGTGAGAGAGATATTTTCTTGATTTTTCTCTTATTTTGCTGCCAACGAAAAATCCTCACACGAACGTTCGATCAATATGGGGTGGTGAATAGCTGTAACCATGACTACGACACTCCATCCTCAATATCACGTCATGTGAAGGGGAGGGTGACTAACAACTTCAGGTAAGGCCAAGGTGTGGGATGAAAATAAAGGGGGAGTTACGAAGTAGTTTTTTAAAAGTGGTTGGACATTTTAGGGTAATTTTGGGTGTTTTTGAGAGTGATTGTTCAATTTTGATTATTGTGTATTGTTGGTACTTCATTATTTTTGATTTTCAATTTAGAATTTGGTTATTTTGGATTGTTAAGAATTTGGTTATTTTTGATTGTTAAGAATTTGGTTATTTTGGATTGTTAAGAATTTGGTTATTTTGGATTGTTAAGAATTTGGTTATTTTGGATTGTTAAGAATTTGGTTATTTTGGATTGTTAGGAGTTTGTTTATATTTTGTTTGTTAAGGATTTGGTTATTTTGCATTTGTATAGAATTTGCTTATTTTGTTGCAATTCCATCTTTTCCATTGTAAGATGATTTTAAGTTATTTTTGAGTTGTTGGAGTTTGTTACACTAGTATTTGAATTTTTAATTATTTTTCATCAAGAAAATTTTTTGTACTTTAATTATTACTCATTTTTTTTAACTTTTTGAATTGTGAAGTTCGTAGTATATTATGAATTTCTCGCGTTATTTCTGATTGGTGACTGTAATCATTAAGACATTACAGCTGTATTTATAAAAATTACAATTACAAAAACATTACTTTTTTTTTTTTTATCTTTTTATACTTTAATACCGTTGTGTAATTGGTGGTGGGAATGGTGGGGTGGGGTAGGTATTCTCTTTTAGTGTATTTCCTCCATTTCCTGCTCTTATCTAATCTGTCTGAATTGCAACCAACCAGAAATGAAGTGAAATTAACATAATAAATTTGCTACTTTTTTTTTTAACATTTAATATTAAAGTCGTCCTCGAAGGGATTCTCCCAGTGCTGATAAAAATTAAAAGATGTAACTTAAAGTTTTATAAGTTGAAGTGCTCTTATATTGCAATGAGGTTAGAATAATCCACTAGTGTGTAACATCTGAACAAATATAACTTCAAGAAAAAATCAATTTAAGCGCTTTTAAATTTTTTTCAATTCTAAAATTTGAAAAATTAAGTTGTAACTGAAAGAGGCAAAAGTAATTTCATTTAAGCAAACAAAACCAGAAAAAAAAAAAAAGATCTCAAGTTTAACAAATTTCCTTCATTGCGCATAAATATTTACTCAGGTAAAGGAAAATAAGACGAAGAAAAATTAAAAGCATTCTAGTTTAATGAAAGATCGTCGTCGGAACAATCGATATCTTTGAAAACAAGAGAATTTTCATCGTGCATCACCAGCAATTCCTCTCGACTTTACGTCGTAAAAAAATATTGCCGAATTTCTCTTGTATTTTTTTTTGTTCCAATAGAAAAAAGAAAAACACAGGCTTGTTTTTCGATTACAGATCCTATTTCATGACGTCATTTTATTTCTTGTTTATTTATATTATAAAAATTCTGGTTGGGAGATATGTATTCAAAATTTTAAAGTTTATGTTTAACATTCTTGTTCTTAGGAAATTCAATTTTTCTTTGTGAAAATTAATGATTTTTTTTTTTTTTTTTTTATGAAGAGATGAATTTTATTTTTTTAAAAGAAATTCATTGTGTGCAAAAGATGACGAGAACAGAAAAAACTGATTCTTTTACACCACACCAAAGCAGTTTTCTCCACTTCTTAATTCTATTGTCCCATGCACGTGATTTAATACGCAATTTTAATTGCTGTAGGTGTCTTAAAGAAAAAAAGTTTCATTTTTTATAATTGCTGTTTTTAATTGTTTTTGATTCAAAACTCTTTTAAATGACTTTTTTCTAGTAATTTCTTAACTACAAATTGATGTTCTTTTGTTTTCATAAAATTATCCCCCAAGTGCTTTTTTTAGACAATTTTTTATTTTATAGCGAAAGGACATGTATTATTTTTCTTTCTAAAAAATAAGAATTGAAAACCAGAGACTTTTATTACACTGAATTCAGTGTTGGAAGGAAAAAAAAAAGGAATCTGCAAATTGAATTCAATGTTTTCTCTCAGTAAAAGGGGAGTAGAAGAAATTCAGGTTTTCTTTCTCTACTCAAACCCTAAGTTGATTACAGGTGTAAAACATCACGGTCGTGTTTTTTTTTAAAGGTTTACTAGATTTTTCTCCGTCTCAACTGTGAATTGCGTTTCCTCCCGAAATGCTAAACATTGAATAATATAGGCATTATTAACCCAATGTCGTTTCACGTAGTAGTAACAAGACAGGAAGAGAATGACAACAAAATGAAAAAAATTTACATGAAAATAATTTAATAATAAAAAAAAGTTGACATCACAAAAACTAGCACAGTGAATTTTAACATTTCATGACGTCAGAGGTTATAAACTTCAGTTTAAGTATCATGCAACTCCACGCTTATTACAATTGTGAGTTTGTGCAGTGCACTTTCACTTTATAAATTGCTGTTGCAGACGTAGTATGTAAAAGTAAAGTGTTTGGTATAATTCTAATTAAGGTTAAATTTACAAGTCCATGAAATTCTCACTGTAAAAAGCAAGATAGCTGCTTGTAGCAGCAATAAACCGAAACATTGGTTTATCATTCTCAAGAATTATCCGAGTTCAAAAACTGAACTTAATGTGTAGATAATGTTCTAAATTCAACTGAATTGTTGCTGATGTGTTCATAATACCATAATGACCAAACAAATGCTGCATTATGGGAAGAATATATCTCATTGCGTCATTTCTGCAATGAACTTGACTATAACAAACTAATCCAACCTAAATAATTTTCAAAAAACCAATTGTAAAATGTGTGATTTGATCCTATAATAAATTTCCTTTATATTTACGAATTGAGATTTATAAGGTGAAAATTTAACGGCGCAAACTCATTTTTGTATGCAAACTATTCCTAAAATTAACTCATTTTTATCCCCTTCCAAAAACCCAGAGTAACTGTTTACACATGGTAGATTTTTAAGCTTCAAACGAAATTGATAAACGACAAGGAAACCATTTGGATTTTCGCCAGATTTGAATATTACATAGTATACTACACAGTAATAGGCGTCATAATACATTTTCCCTTCATTTTTCACAATTTTCATGTCAATTTTCTATTTACACTTTTATTATTATATTTTTTTTAAAAAAATAAACCGCATTCTAAAATTTCATATTAAAAATCCCCCTTTTACTTATTCGCTGAGTAATAAATGATTGCTAATTTTTTTTTCTTATCTTTTCATGCTTTAATAGTTAAAAAAAAAAAAAAACATATTAATTAGATTTTTTTGCGGTGCTTCACATTAAATGAGAAAAAAAATTCATGCATAGCTAAATAAGTTTTTTTATTAGAAAGAAAAATTATTAAATTTTTGTTAAAATTCTAGGGAGGATGTAGTGAAGGGAAAATATCAATTTTTCTCCCCCC
>JAQGAS010001522.1:0-18345 GCA_034686365.1 Pachymerium ferrugineum
AGTAGTTGTTGCCTACCAGCCAACTGCGCATGCGCAAAATACCCGGATGAAAATAACAACGCTGACCTCTCCTATACAGTAAACGTAACGACTAATTCAGAATTGCACCACCAGAGTAATGCAATTGGTCACTTTGCAAGCGGGTAAATCAGCTTTATTATTATTATTACATGATCATAAGTTGATAAAATGAATTGCTTGAAGTGTCGTCTTACCGGAGCATGAATAGATACATCTTCAGGATGAACTCCGGCTTTCACCCAATAAGCAAAAAGAATTTCTTCCGTCACATTTTGAGATTGGTCCGCATCTCTCATTTTCCGTAGCAAATCATGAAATCGATAATTGTTATTACAAATCGTCAAACTGGGTAAAAACGTTTTACGCGAATGGTTTATGTAGATTATGGTAGAAATTGGGAACTGAGAAAACCTATGCAAATTCATTCCCAGTTGCCAAACAAACAATGACAAGCATGCTAAGTAAATCAAGATGGTTGAAATCTTTCTGTAGTTTTTTAAATTTCTGGTCTTTACGTGAATAACTTGAGAAGGCAAACGTGACGATTTTTGTACTGACCTTTTAATCAATAACTGATCTTTGGTTTCTTCACTATTAATAGGCATTACATCTATTCTTTTATGTGAGAAATTAGTATTCATGTTTGATGTTTAAGAAGAATGTAAAGCACACTGCAGCACTAGATACTAACAAATGTCGGAAATGGGAACGTCCTTTCATAAATATTTCATTGTACTTGACTATTGTCTCTAAGCAACAACCATTTCTCTTTGATTAAATATTAATACATTTTAGCAGTTCATAAAAGAGACAAATTTAAGATCAATTGCAGTAATAGATAATGCGTAAAAGAAATTGCTATCAATACATTTTGCTTTTGATTAAGATGAATGCATTCTCAAAGAAGTTTTGCTATTGATTAGAATTAATGAGATAGAAATAAATCAATTAATGGCTGCAAAGTGTTAATCAACATTGGCAATGTGTATGAGTAATGCAGGATGGGAGTCTGGAAGGAAGGATTATGAGTTGGAGGTGGTATAAACTTTCGAGTTTGGCAATTCCGCCATTTTCAAAGTCAGGATGTGACGTTAACAAAGGTGATGACAGTAGCGCCAACGGGTGGCAGTACGTTGCATTGCATTGCATACTATCATTATTGCTTGTATGCGGAAACAATGTATTGTTGTTGACAAAACGACATGGATAGAGCGTAGAAGTTGCAAAGCGTTCTCTAATGTCATTTACTTCTATCAATCGATGCAAAAAGCGGCCACTAGTTGGCACCACTCTCGTCAACTTTGCTTACGTCACATCTTTGCTTTAATAATGGCTTGCAAAATCGGATTTCTTGATATTTGATCTATAGAATTAAAAGTCATGTTTGTTGAAGTCTCTAATGTCATTTAATCGATGCAAAAAGTGGCCACTAGTTGGCACCACTCTCGTCAACTTTGCTTACGTCACATCTTTGCTTTAATAATGGCGGAAAAATCGGATTTCTTAAATCAATAGATTTAAAAGTCTTGTTTTTGGAGTTAAGTATTGATTGGTTCATTGGATCAATAAAGTTCAACTAACTATATTAGTATTTCTTTTCTATTGTCGTTTATTGCTAGTTGTACACTATTTGGTACTTCATAAGTAAAACTGTTTGGTTTCCAGTAAAGTTTGTAGACATACATTTATTGACTAGTGTGCAATGAGTAATCAAGATATATTACTTTTTCAACTTGTTTGTTAATTTTACAATGACAATATCTCCTATCTTAAATATTCCTGGTAGTGAAATCCCCAGGAGAAAACCAGCCAGCCCAGCAAAGTCATTTATTAGTGCAGTAAAAGGATAAGAATAAGTTTCTGTTATTGTTTCATCAAATCTGCTGCCTAATTCAATACTCATCTGGCTGAAATTCTCATTCAGGGGCATTGTTTCAATTCTATTGAGTGAGTACTCCACTACCAAACATGCTCTAGTGCAGTTGCAGTTCCGGATTTCACCAGTGGCTTGCAATTTGTCGATGTCGTTGTATGCGTCCAGAACTTGTTTCCATGTGGTGCATGGTGGTAAATAACTATTTATTGATGGCAATCTTGAAATCAAGAAACAGCCTTAAGAACTTGGGAGTTACTGTAATTATAAGGTGTTTTGTATATATATTACTTGCAAGGCACTAGTCTTTGTATTTTTTCATCGACGCAGTCATTCCAACAACGTTGAAAGTCTTGTACAGATTGGCATGGCCAGAGTGGACTGTTAAGACGTTTGTACTAAGTAATGGGTGAGTTTTGTTAGAATTTCAAAACAATGTTTAGTAAAAAGGCTGTAAAGGCATTATTGTATCATTGAACTATTATGTTTTCACTAGTTAATGCTCTCAACCAATGAAATCCAAGCGCTGTAATTCTTTTAACCAATGAAATCCAAGCGCTGTAATTCTTTTAACCAATGAAATCCAAGCGCTGTAATTCTTTTAACCAATGAAATTTAAGCACTGTAATTCTTTTAACCAATCACAACTCAGATGACGTAATAATTCCATCTTCTGCTACTATTACTACAAACAACAATGGGGCGAAGTCGCTGCGGTAGTTCTAATAATGGCCGCAGTTCTAACAATGGTGGCGCGTCGATACTGCCAGGTGGATTTATTTCCAGTTCCACCTGGCAGTACGGACGCGCCACCATCGTTAGAACTGCGGCTATTATTAGAACTATCGAAGCAACTTCGCCCCATTACATCGCCCATGGCTTAAAAAAAATCACACTCCATCGATATCATTGGTTGGAGCACCACCTAGTGGCAACATAATGTGCAATAATGCGTTTTGAGTGTGCAGAAACATTTACCACTTTTTTTTCATAAATGAGCCACAGCTCACGAGTTTGTGGAGCTCTTGTATTCACGAATATTTCATGGATATACAACATCTCTCTTTCATGTGCATAGACCTAGTCACAAATAACAAAACACTTTAAAAATTTCACACTAAAAATTTATAAGATTATAAATGTTTACATTATAATAAGCCTTAAATAATGTGTCATTTGGGTAGAATGCTCCAATTCTTTCATTACTCATTATTTTAATAGCAAATCCAAAAATTCTTTGATGAACTGGATATTCTAAATACAAAAATAATTAATAAAGTTTTCTTAAAAAAAAAGAGAAAGTAATTTCCATACTTAATCTTACATCAACACATTGACCCAAAACAGTCATGTGATAATCTTGATCAGTAATGGCAGCTGGCTCATACAAATTCAAGCATTCTTCAGAATTGTAATATTGCATGTAGATGTCACACTAAAATTATTCAACCAACAATTTCAAAAAATAGGTGACAAGAGTGTGAAACTTACTGAAGTGTAAATTGACAAATGGGTCTTCTGTATTCCACAGTTATACCAAAAGTCATTCATTTCATCTTGAGTGACATTTTTATTTTTCTTCTTCTTTGCTAGTTTTTCCAACATGTCACGCACACGGTAATTATTATTGCAGATAGTAATACTAGGTAAATATGTAACATTTTGTTGGTTTATATCTATCAGAGTATTAACTGGGTACGTTAGAAATTTTCGGATGTTGATGCCAGCTTGTACTAGGAACAGACTTGAACATAGTGTGTAAAGTAGTGCCAAATATAGAATTCGTATTTTGTAACCTTTAAACGATTTTGGGGGTTTAGCTGATTGCTTTATGGTTGTTCTAGTGAATCGTGGACGAAATACTATAAATTTTTTAGTGCGAAACCGTTGCTTTTTGTTCATAGCTGGGTGTATTAGGACAAGTTGGTTAGTGAATTACCTTGTTATTTTCCTGCAGTAAAGTCTATAGTGAGTTGTTTACTATTAAAGCAATTAATAGAACATTTATCTACTCTACTGACAGTTGGGATGAATTATTCATATTGGAAATGACAAACAATTGCGTATTAATAATTCAAGCTTAGAATAATTGATCACTTCTGCAAATCGATCCACACTCGTAAGGGATTTTCCATATTTCATAAAACTTAGTAATTTTCAATTAACTAAAAATTTATTTGAAATACACTGATTGTACTACATTTATTATACCCATAAATGTTGTAATATAAAAATAAATTAAATTGCAACTCAAAATTTTAGACTTTGAAAACTGGTTTGTCTCTAAACATTTAATCTACACAATATATTGATTCATTTCTTTGCCACAGACTTCCAAAGTTTGCCAATACAAGATTCACCCAATTCCAAGATACCAGGCAGGGAAATTCCTAGAAAGAAACCAACCAATCCTGCGAAATCATTGATCAATGCAGAAAAGGGGTATGTGTAATTCTCTTTTATTACTTCATTGAACCTGCTTCCCAATTCTATACTCATTTGACTGAATGTGTTTTCAATTGGCATGCTTTCAATTCTGTTAATTGTGTACTCGATCACTTCGCATGGTCGAGTGCAACTGCAGTTATTTATCTCCCCTGTTGAATGCAACTTGTTAATTGCCCCAAATACTCTATTCACTTGCTTCCAAGAAGTGCAAAAGTCAAGGTTAGAATCTTCCATTGAAGGAACCCTTAGGGAAAAATAATTTGATAGTGTTTCAGTTAGTGTGTAAAGTTTGAATACTTGCAAGACACGAGTTGGTTTAACTTTGTATTCACACAATCATTCCAGCATATCTTGAACTTGTCAACTGATTGGCATGGAAAAGTTGGACTGTCAACTCTAATATACTAAGTAAAATGGAAGAACTTAAGTGGAAGTTTGTAAATCAAATTCTTGTGGGACAACTTGCTTTTTTGATTTCAAATATCAACCATGCTTCTATTCTTTCAGGAACTCTGGTGTTTACAAAGATTTCATGTTTGTATAGCATGTCTTTGTTATGTGCATAAATCTGAAATTAAGTTGAAATTACATTGAAATCAACATTTATGATGTCTAAATTACATTTTGGTAGGACTTGTATTTCTCTTCTCTGTGGTAAAAGTTATCAAAATATGAATTCTGTTCCATTTTGATTGCAAAGCCAAAGATTCTCTGGTTGGCTGGGTATTCTGCAAATAGAAATTTGTATTAATGATTGGTGTGTGGTGCTGTAGTATTAATTTACGCATACTGAGGGTCATATCAATGCATTGTCCCAAAATGGTATGCAATACAACGTTGTCTGTAAGTTGGAGGCCTGCGTACGTGTCACATTTATTACTGGGTTTGTATTGCAGGTAGAAATCACACTGCAGAAATATTTAAAAGTTATGTGTAATGGGGTTTACAAATTATAATTATAACTTTAAACATAGTAACTAGTTATAAATATAACCATAAGTATAGTAACTAGTTATAACCATAACTATAAACATGGTACCTAATTATAATTATAATTATAAACATGGTACCTAATTATAATTATAATTATAACTACAAACATAGTAACTCGTTATAATTACAAGTACAAACTTAGCCCTGTTTGGCCACCAATAGAAATTAAGAAGTAAAGTGGCCGAGTGTAATTAAAGAATTCATGTCACATAGATTGCTAACACTTGGTCATTCTTGCTAAGTCTGTTTTAAATTTGATTGTCATCCGCCGAAAGAAAATAGTTCCTAATCATTTCATTATTAATTACTAATTAAAATGATGTAACTCGGTTTTTTACTTTTCCTAATCAATTCTATATGCAGAAAACTTTAATTTAAAAATTTGTCAATAGGTTTGATTGCCCCTTTAAAATTTCAAAAAAGCAGTAATTACCGGAACGAAAGTAGACAGCAATTCGGTTGTAATGCCAGAATCAGCCCAAAACTGGTAAAGCGAGTCTTCACTAACATTCTGTGTACTATTCACCAAGCTCGATTCAAGTTTATACAACATATTTTGAAAGCGATAATTATTATTACAAATAGTAATACTCGGTAAATATGTTTGTGTAGAGTGGTTAATGAAAATCAGAGTTGACACTGGATATTTTGTATAAGTGCGCAAATTAATTGCAATTTGCCATAAGAAAAGAATGAGACAGGCTAAGCATGTTAGAATATTATAAATTTGTCTTCTCTTTTGCAGACGTTTGCTCTCATTTTCTAAACTAATCGTTATCTTAGGTTTAGTGTTTCTCTTTATAAACAAGGTTTTATCTTGCGAGCATCTGGAAATGTTCGATCTTGTAATAGGTCGTATTTTGTTGCTTTTTATTGATGAATTACGATTCATCATTTTATGTTCTACAAAAGTTGATAATACAGATCAAAGCTGAATGTGGAAAAGGTTTCTTACCTAATGGTGTCTCCCTAGGTATCACTTTAATGAGAGTATCAAGGCTAAAAAGAATCGTATGATCTTGTAGGTCGATGTAGCTATTGCAATGTGAATAATTTATTATTTACTTTGTCAACTTTGACAGTTTATATGACAGCCATTTCTTTCATGAATTAATAATACATAGTTTAAAGAGTCAGTTTGGTTGAGTACATAAAAGCTGCAATCGATGTATTGTAACCTTGGTAGATATTGACTTTTATTTGATCATAATTTAATCTTAAAGATGCTGACACATTAGAACAGAATTTTTATATATATATAAAGTCTAAAAATTTTTTTTTGCAGTTGAGTCCATTACATTTTTGATATCAGAAGAATTTCTATTAACTTCAATTAAGGGCAAGGTGAGTAACTACTTACACTACTTGAAATTGTAAGGTTAATATTTACATCACTCTTTCATTTCAAGGGTACAAGCTACGCCCAAATTCTTTCTAGACAGGACAACTTTCACCTTGAGGTGAAACCTTCAACTGTCTTATGCTAAATTAGACGTTGAAAAATTTGCATGTTGTCTTTAGGTAAATACCCAGCTAGCACAGTACATCCTAGGGACGTCCCCATTTGGTCCCTATGTCCCAAATTCATCCTTGCAATTTTGGATGAATTTGGAACATCCACAGGACATCCCAAATAATAATATGAAATTTATTGTCCCTGTTCAATCAATCGTTATTAGCACTTGTTTAATGATATTCTTCATTCACTTCTTTCCTTGTTAATAAATAAATGAGGTGTTTTAAACACATCCTTCCGTGTAAACTTTGTTTCAATCTTAATTTCTTTGTACTTGCTGTTTTCTTGCAGGAACATCAAAAGTCTTGTCACCAACTAGTCTTCACGTTGTTCCTGATAATTGACTAATATCAGTATTTTTATACTGACTAATAATATCACAGCTAATGTTGGCGTCTCTCTGCAGCCCTATCTGATTGTACAGAATAAGTTACCACCATACTGCCATCCTTGGGGGCTTCATTGCTGAATAACGGTTTAGGTGCCCTCCTAGGGTAATAACAAATTTAATGCAGGGTTAAATGTAATGTAATGTTGACTTACGTCCTCATGTACAGCAATGCCACACCTATAAATACTAGAAGAAGAATTCCTGAACCAACACCAATTGCAATTCCTGAATAAGAATGCAATATGTCAGATAAGTAGTAAAAGTTCATTCATTTGTGTCGAATCATTTATTACCTACACTCCTTGCAGAAGATATTTCTTCATCACTGTGTGCAGATGCTGAAATAATCACATAAAGTAACAGGGTATTGGGTATTTAGTACGTATCTCCTAATAACTAACCTGAATTGCTATAAATTGTATTGCTGGCTAAATCCACTGAGAAAAAAGTCTTGTTAAATGTTTTGTTAAATGAATAGGGCGATGTTGCTTCGGCAGTTCTAATAATTGCCGCAGTACTCTAATAATGGCGGCGCGTCGGTACAAACGGCATTACCGACGCGCCACCATTATTAAAGTACTGCGGCCATTATTTGAACTACCGAAGCGACATCGCCCGTTGATACAATTTTTTTACAGTCACATGTTGGTTCGGTAGCGTTCCATGTACCATCTTCCTGACATATACGGCGTTTGGATCCTTTTAGAACATAACCGGGGAAACAGTGATACTCGACAGTGTGATTATAAGTGGTGGCTTGTTCTGGTAAATAGGACCTGCCATTTTCTACGGGTGGTGGCCGACCGCAGTTAACCCCTGGGATAGAATGAATTAGGTATTGCTTTTAGTGTTTTATAAAATTTACAAATTACATTGACATTCTGGTGCATTGCCACTCCAATGTCCTGTATTTAAGCAAATTCTTGTGCCACTTCCGATAAGTCCCTGTCCATTAGCACACTTGTATATAGCTACACTGCCAGCTACATGACGTCCAACTTCAACTGACTCGATACTTGGAGGGCGTTCAGGAGGCCCACATGTAATTTCTGTAAATAAATACAAAGTGTTATGTTTAATCTGAAATGATTTCTTAAGTTTAGATACCTTGGCATGAAGGTGGTACTCCACTCCATTGACCCGTGTGTAAACAGGTTCTTTCTTTTTCTCCTACTAGTTCATAGTTGTCCTCGCATTCATATATTGCAGAACTTGAGTAATAAGTGGCATTTGCTGGTAACCTGATTTTTCCATGGTTAATATTGTCAGGTAATAGGCAATCAATGTCTGTAATATTGTAATTTAGTGTGTGGAATTAATTAAATTGTAATTGTTCCTACATTGACATTTAGGTGGAGGGGCATTCCAATCTCCCGTTGACTGACAAGTATGCAGGGGTTCTCCTTCCAAGCGAAAACCTTGTTTACATCGATATTGAATGGTAGAACCAATTTTGAGGGAATCTCCTGGTGCAGATCTGTCATTACCACTTACAGATACGACTGAGTTGACTGGTCTTTGGGGTTCGGGACAACGAATTTCTGAAATTTTTCAAGTTAGGTAAGTTGATAAAAGGAAAATTTTCTTAATAGTGTTTCACCTTTGCAGCTTGGAGTAGCACCATCCCATTTTCCATCTTCCTGGCAAACTCTTGGAGACGTTGCTGTTAACTGAAATCCTGCAGCGCAAGAATAAGTGACAAGACTTCCAAAGTAGGTTGTCTCATTAACGTAATCCAAAACTGCGTAAGGAATTAGTGGAGCTCGACCGCAGTCAATGTCTAACATTGAATTTAATATGAGAATAATGTCATGTAATATTGTACTATAACTTACATCTACATTTTGGTGCTTGGCCAGACCAATTTCCAGTTGGCAGACAAGTTCTATTATTCTCTCCTTCCATTATATGGCCAGGGTCACAGAAATATTCAACCGGTGACCCAACTGTGAATTCGTAACCAACAACGAATGATCCCATGTAAACGTCCGGTTCACCACATGATATAACTGAAATATTTTTAATTTTAGCAACTTAGAAGTCCACAAAAGAAATTCAACCTACTCTCACAAGATGGATCTTCTCCAGTCCACTGTCCATTAGCAGAACACCTTCTTTCAACCACTCCTCTCAGCACATGGTTTTCAGCGCAGCGGTAAGTAACCCTACTGTCGTATGTTGTCGCGTTCTCTGGCAAAAAGAAAGTCCCACTTTGCAATGGTAATGGGAGTCCACAATCAACATCTAAGAGAGGATAAAATCTTATTTAGGGAAATTGATCAATATGAAATTAGTAAAACTTTACATTTGCATTTTGGTGGTTCGCCTGACCATTGACCACCAAGCAAACAAATGAGTACTTCTTCACCAATCAAAGCATGTCCTGCATGACAGTTGTATGTAGCATTACTTCCTACGTGTGTTCCTGTCACATGGATTGTAGCATTTAGAATTTGGGTTGGATCTGGGCATTTATTAACTGAAAGAGTTGAAAAAACATACATTACATACATGCATACATGCATACATACATACATGCATTGAATGCAATTTTGTTTGTAGTTATAATGGGGGCGAAGTCGCTTCGGTAGTTCGAATGATGGCCGCAGTTCTAACAATGGTCGGTACTGCCAGGTGGAACCGGAAATAAATCCACATGGCAGTACCGACGCGCCACCATTGTTAGAACTGCGGCCATTATTAGAACTACCGAAGCTTGAAATCATACTCATGCATTTTGGTTCTTCTCCTTCCCATTGGCCATTATCGCCACATTTTCGAACATTAGGACCAGACAAAGTGTAATTCTCCATGCATGCATAAATCGCCCTTGCTCCATATGTTGTCCTGTTGTCAGCTAAAAGCATCTGACCATGGTCGATGAAGTTAGGTAGGCTGCATTGCACATCTGAGGCAATAATTATGATTAATGGTATTTAACATATTTGTAATGTCAGTAATTTTACATTGACAGGTTGGGGGTTCACCACTCCAGAATCCAGTTTCTAGACAAGTTTGATTTGAGTCTCCTACAAGTCGACTATCAATTGGGCATTTGAATGACACAATTCCTCCAATACTTCGGTCAACTTTGATTATGGTTGTGTTTAGATTGGCAGCTGGACTGCCACAAGAGGGCGGACCTGGTAGTGATAGGATTTTGATATGTAAAGAAGAAACGTTGAATCGTTAATGGCTGAATATTACCAAATTGGCAAACCCATAGTAAGTAGTCTAAATTGCAACCAACATCGTTCCATAACCAGTTACGTCCACCATCATAAACAGCACAATTTTGTTCCCCGTTATAATTATTAGGTTGGTCTTCGCCCCAAAGAGGTGAAGCCACTTGTTGGCCAGTGACCCATCGCCACGTGCGAACTCTTACACCAGGCACTTTGGTCATACCCAACCATAAAAGAACTTGGCTCATCCTTGGCCGTAAACGTTCCATTTCGGCAGCAAGAAAATTCTATGAAATGGTGTTTCATAACTATAAGTTTAAGTTAGTTAAGCCATTTATTATTACCTGAGTAAAGTTAGTGACATGATGTGTTAAATCACCGCCGCGGTCCTTGCAGTATTGACGGGCTGTGTTGAAGTTTCCACCTTTTTGGACTTGAAATTCGTAACATAAGCGGTCAAATGTGGATATGTATGTAGTGTCACTTTGGTTAGAACAGCGCTCTCTAGAGAACTCTAGCAAATAGAAATTATATCCATAGTCACATTGGTTAAATGTGGCTGGTGGGTACTTGTTAAGTTAAAAATGCAATATTAACTATAGAGGTATAAGTATAATTATAACTAATTACTATGTTTATAGTTATAGTTGTAACCAGTTGCTATACTTATGGTTATATTTATAACCAGTTTCTATGTTTTAGTTATGATTATAACTTGTCACTATACTTATAACTATAATTATAACTAGTTACTATGTTTACAATTATAATTATAACCAGTTTGTAGTTATAGTTGTAACTAATTACTATACTTATGGTTATATTTATAACTAGTTACTATGTTTATAGTTATAATTGTAACTAGTTTCTATGTTTTAGTTATGATTATAGTTATAATTACAGTTGATTTAACTGCTTAAAACAAGATGGCTGTCTGAATGTTTATTTCTACATAATTATAAGTAGATTTTCTGCTTATATGTTAACTGATATTTAAATATAATAGAAATTTTATAGTGTAAAGTTTTAAGCTTTTTGGGAAAACATACTTTAGATTTAGGTTTACAACTTTTAAAGCCTAGTAATGGTTATTGTTTCGATTCAAAAGAAAGGCTCCAACACATGCTCTAATTATAATCAAGCACAATATGAAATTGTCCCACAAACTATAACAGTAAATTACCTTGAGTTGTAAACACTTGCACTTCACATAAACTCAAGGCCGCTTCAACATTCATTAATTGAATCGACACATATCGACCCACTTCATACTTTGCACAATGAATGTCTTTGGTAGAACCCGGTTCTGCAAAACAAAAAATAATTTTAGAAAATTTTCCTACAATAAAATTACAACATCAACACTTATTGCCTATATAGACTATGACTATATTGACTAACTTCCTTTCTTTGTCTTAACAACAGTTGTACCATTTGTAAAGCTTGGATTGGTAAGGAAGTAACACCCAACACATTAAAACACAATACTTTATAAAAGCACAGTTATACATATGAAAAATAACCTAATTTACTTATAACAAGAGTTTCCCAACTATGGGAAATAAAAATTGATGTTCTCAACTGTAGCATTAAGGTGATTGAACCTTAAAAGTATAATTCATGTAGAGCAAAGGTAAAAAGTGACGTTAAAAACATAAAAAACTCATAATATTTAAGTGTCGACAAGGATTCATTTCTAAAATTTATTTCCAGCTCATCCCATAGTGTAAACTCCACCCTGATAAGCCTATTTTCATGCATCCTTAAACTTCATTTGAGTCACTCAAGGCCGTTAAAACAATACACCTTATTTAAAATTCAAACACTTATACCCAGAATAGAAAACGGGAAATCATTAATGTCTCTTAATTACAGGCAAATGACGTTTGTCACTGTCAAAATTTCTTTAATTTACCTGTTATTTATTTCACAATTTAACAAAACGTTTATATATAAAAAAATGTAATCCTTGAACTTGTTTGAGATTTATAATTATAAAGATGATTTCATAGTATAATTATAATTTTGATTACAAAAGAGTTTTGTGAAAACTTCCTGCAGACATTTTCCACCAATGATTCGCATAATGGACCATGAATAGTTAAAATCTATCAGCTCTAATTCCCCTACTATCACATTCAAAACGGAAGTTGTCATGCCCAAATGACCATATCACATTGCTATGATTTGCAATTTTACCTATACCATTTGTGGCTATGTTAATTGTAAATGTAGGTCATTTTTATTTTGTCTTTTTGTAGGGAAAAGGCTGCAAGACCTTTAATTGCAAGGTCATTTTGTGGAGAATAAAAAAGATTATAAGGACTATAATTTTATTTTTTCCCAAAGTTATTGCTCAATTATGTTTGTCTTGTGCTCTTTGGAGATTATGTAATCTTTGTGTGTCTTTTTATCTAAGATTTCTTTCTTACCAATGATTTCAGGGTGCCATTGACAGAGTCGGTTTTTCTGCGTACTTGTGTTGTTGCCGATCCGGATTTCGACGTCGTGTAATGTGATTTGTCCGCAACATTTACGGGAAACAATTCGTACTACTTTGACAGCGTAGGGTCTTAGTAGGTCTACTCGCCACCAGGGGGAGATTTCTTTTTTGGTTTCACTGCAGTATTTGTTGTCGTGGAGGGTTGTTGTGTCGCCGTCATTGGCGTTTGATGCATCGCCTCCACGAACTGTTGTTGATTGGTTTACGGGTTTTCGGTATGCAACGTTTACCGCTATAAAATTTATAAAAGTTATAATACGTGAATACGTGTAAATAGGGCCGGCTTTAGGCCAATTGGGCCTCGCACCTGGGGCCTTAAATGTAACTCAGATTATGTATGTTATAAGTTATTTAGAAAACTGCTCGCTATACTACAAAAATTAAGTAGGTTTCATTGCACATTCCGTAGTTTAGTGACGCAATAATGACATCTACAAATCTACAAATATCTATAGTGTCTTTGCGCATTCCGTAGTGTAATGACGTAACAATGAAATGTTCGTCATGATTTTTCACTTTTGTAAATGGCGGCGGTGTTGGGAGTCCCGCTCTAATGTTTCTACTGCATCACAGAGTATATACTCTGTGCCTGCATGTAATTAATTCATTAGGTTAGCAAGCAAAACACAAATTTCATGCTTTTATACTCTATTTCCGGAATATCTTAATGACTGTGGGTCTAATCCCTAGCAAGAATTTTTTTGTTGAAGTTATGATAGGTTTGTCCATAATTTGTAAGCTTTATTCATTTTTTTCTTAAATTTTTAAATTTGAATACGTGAAAAACATTAGGTACTAGTAAGTTTTACGGTTTTACCAAATAATATCGCTACTTGAATCAATGGTAGCACTACAGTGCTGCAAACACTCCTAGCGCCACCATTGCCTAAAGTAGCGGAATAATTTATACAAGATTTTTCATACCGCAGAATGGTGTCTCGTTTGACCATTTATCATCGTCATTGCACGTAATGGATTCCGCTCTAACGGTAAACATCAAAATATATTAATAGTTATAAATGAAATTTATTACTTTATTTCATTACCCAAATAAATAGTGTCCATCATCACACGTAAAAGTGACTTTGGTACCAGTGACCAGCGACTCGTCACTTATGGTCACTCTAGCATTAAGAGGCACGGCAGGAGGCGGACACCGGGCTACATTAAAAAGACAGAGAAAAAAAATTGATAAGGTTATTCAGGTGACCTCGTTCGCACGCACCGTAGACAACTTTAATTCAAACTTTATATTAATCTTTAAATATTTTAATTCAGCTACCAACTTCCTACTCATTTCCGAGGAAATTACCGCTTTCTAGTCAAGGTCAAGGCGGAATATACAACTCCAACTTTGTCAAGACAGAAGAGGCAGATGCTTCCTCGATTCATGACCCCATCAAACCAGACGTAGCTTGTTAACCTCGTTTTGAGTTAGGAAAAGTGTTCCGACAGGTTTGGATGAAGGCTAAGAAAAAGTTTAATTGAAAATGGCCTGAATTGAGGTTTGTATGAAATCAAGAGTTGCGTGTAATTTTATATGCAGTCATGCAATAGGTTTAATAGTCCGAAGGAAAAAAAGAAATTGGGGTAAAATTATTGTATGTTATAAAAGAAAATGAGGTAAAATATACGAGGGCATGGAATTGTAAGAGATAATTTCTGTTTCCTGTTAGTACCCTGAGGGTTGTATTGTTATTGTATGCAGAGGTGCGTGAAGATTTTAATAGATGTTGAATGGGTTGTAGAGTTTGGATAATAGAAAATGAGAATTTAAAGAGCTTTGGTGCAGGTTGGTTATAAATGTTGACAAAATTAGTTGTAAATGAAGTGAAGAAAATTTTTTTTTTAAAATGTTGAGAGTTCAATATTCTGGTTTTGATGTCAACGTGATCAGTTTTGTGTAAATGAAATTCGGTTATTGACCGTTTTTTTTTTTTCAAGTGTATCTTGATAAAAATGAATGTCACCTATATTTTTTCAGGTGAAGATTCGTTGACAAATGACCGGATCAAAAAAGTGCAATGTTTTAAATTGCGACTTTCAGGTTTTTATTGAGAACTAACCTGTGCAAGGTTTTACAGTTTGAAAGAGAATAATGACATCTAGTGCTGTTATTTTTTTTCCCCCAGAAACTGAATAAAAATTGGATTGCAAAAAAAGTTGCAGGAAAACTGCAGAATTTATTGCAATTCTCTTTTAAGCAACATTAAAAGTGATTTATTTTATGGTTACTCTTGAAGGAAGATTTGTAAATCAGATCTATGGCACAAGAAAAAAAATTTTTGAAGAAACAAACAAACAAACAAAACCTAAAATTAAACCTAAAAGTGCAAATGTTGCATTAAGTTTAATGATTTTAGATTTTTTTTGTGTCTTTCAAAAAAAAAATTTATAAAACCAATTTAAACCCAAATGAAAATTGCGTAATACATTTTTAAAAAATCTCTTTATCATACTGTTATAAAATTTTGATTACCAAAACCACCACCACCACCACCTACATCCGGCAACCTTTGTAACAACAACTCACCAACTGCATCCTACACCAATTTCTCCAAACCCCCACATTGAACATTCTAAACTTCTATAGAAAATTTGACAACAAAAACTTACCAAACACAAAACTTGAAACCATAAAAGACACACACAATACCCTTTAACTTGATTAACAACAGTTAATACTCCTAACGGTTCACTTTGAAAACTCGTTTTGGTGCATTCAATTTAGAGGTCACTTTAAGATCTCTTCAACATTTGCCCTACATTTTCCCATAAGGAGAGTAATGATCAAAAAACCACGGCCTCCAACCCTGCCCAAGGGTAATAAGTGGCAATTTCCAACACTATTTCCCACTCCACAAAATTACAAATTGGAAAACAAAATGTAGTGTAGACACTACATTAAAACTTAATGATAACCATTTCTTATAAAACACCTCTTTCGCATTTCTTACCTAGAAGGCAAACGGAGAGAGAAGAAAGTAGCAACAGGAACAGCAGAGCGGCCATCGAGGCCTGTGTGAAAAAGAAGGTGGCAGACGGCTTACCTGTACGTCACGTGATAACTTGCATCACCTTGTGCCTGAGGGCTCTGGTAAAGACTTCCTCATGTGGAAGGATTTGAGAATTGTTATTGAAGACAGGAACTGAGAGTTAAGGGAAATAATTGAAGTCGGAAGTGGATATTAAAAGTTTTGGAATTATGGTAATTGTGGGTTTATTACACTGGATTTGACTGATTATTTGAAATTATTTGTCATTGACTCTCAGTTCTAAAAAAACAGAAGCAGAGAAATGAACTTAGAGTTTAATTATAGGAATGCTGTGTGGCAGGGCTGAGAGTTACTCATCACTTTTTCAGTAATGGTTGTGTTTTGTTGATATGCCCTAGTTTTCTCAGTTGCAAAGATTTTTTTTTCTTGTTGCTTTGTCAGAACTTCAACCTCTAAAGTTGTTTATGATGGGAATGCTTCAAGGATCAATGTGTGAAAATTTGTAGGATTAGGTAAGGTCAGGGATGAAGGATAAGGGAGTTATTAAGACTATTTTAGAGAGAACAGAGTTGGTTAGAAAATTTTTAAATTTTTTTGTAAAAAACTCATTTACGTATTGTAGAAATTAGTGATCAATGGTAGTCATTTTAACAAACTTTATTTTACATCAAAATTGTATTGGAAAAATACACTTAATGAATGACCTGAGTTGAAAATGGTTATTTTTGAAAAGCCTTCGCTAAGTTTGCAGCAAGAATCAGGTGAACATCATAGCCCATAACTTATTGTTAGCGTATTTTGTAATTTCTGCTTGGGTGCATGTGGGAAATTTAGCTTTGACAGCAGCTGAAAAATATACGTTTTAGCATATCCAGTAATTGGTTTTAATATTATGCTAACCAATTAAAGCTTCAATAACTTTCGTTCGATCTAACGCTGGTTTAGCATCCCATGACGAAGCTCCCATGAAGCTGCTATTTGCCAGCTCGTTTTCCGTAATAATGGCAGTTAAAGTCGTTTCGATGAAGGTAGAAGCGGTTTCACTTTGACTTGCTTTGATCCAGTCTTTAATTGAACAGTAAACACCCGTTCCTGGATGTATTTCTACCTGCAGTAAATAGAGTTTAGTTTTATATATTTACGGTATTTTTAAAAATTACCGGAACTTGATCTTCATTATTTTCTTTCCCTTCTAAATTTAGCAGCTCTGAGAATACTTTGATGAAAAATATTAATTTTGATATTTAATTAATTGAAATAATTTCTTACGTTTAATAACATCATTTTTAACGTGAACGATTTTCTGCAACTTTATAGCAGATTCTGTCTTCGAATTTTTTAGTTTTCTTTTTGCTTCGTTCAGTTCGGCGTTTACTTGATTCAATTCGGTGATTTCTTTCTCAGAAACTTTTGATTCAATTTGTCTCAAATCTTCCGTCTTTTTTTCAAGTGCAGTATTCAGTTTGTTATTATCGTTTCTTAATTCTTCCGTTTCTTCTGTAGACTCTTTAAATTTTCTCAACAATTTTTTGTACTCTAGGTCCATGCGTGTAATTTCGTCTGCGTGTTTGGTCGCCATTTCTTCAGTCAGCTCGATCAACTTTATTTTACCATTTTTTAATTGAATATTTTCTTCGAGTAATTTGTGTGTTAACTGAAGAAATGTCGTGTTGTTCCTAATTAAATCGTTTTGTAACGTTTGAATCTCTGCGTGGTAGTCAAATGAACGGGCTGTATCGCAGTTTTTATCGCACTCTTCCGGACTTTCGGACGTCATTTTCTGCAATTTTTAGTTTTTCAGACCTTTTATTTGTTTTTATTGAAATTTTAGTTAGACCTGTAAGTTCGAGATGTTCGGAACGTTGTCGTCGTTCTCACGTGGACGTTTCCTATGTTTTTGGACTTCATCTACTGACGAGTGGCGTTTCTTTGCTTCATTAGACGACGGCGACATTTAGAATCTGAATGGTGAAATTCTACCTTTTCAAGAACCGTGGGTTTTTATTACAGGCTCAAACCAAATGTGCCTCGCGCGGGTAACTAGAAAAGGTGGTAAACGCCAAACGGAAGTGTAGAGACAAGTAAGTAATAAATTGTAGAATCTCAATGGGATTTTAAGAAAAAAAAAACATTTTCGATAAAAAATATGGCGTTAGTAACTAAATTATAAACTGATCATATCAGAAAGGTCTAACAATTTTAAGAATATGTGGCGATCAATGATGGGGGTTTAGTTATAAAACGTGATGAAGTTTTTTTAATTTATAAACTTTTATTTAAAAGCAGCAGACATAGTTGGTTAGAATATTTTTTTTTTTTTTTTTTTATAAGTTTTTGTCTATAAAATCATTTATATTGTAGAAATTAGAGATCAATGGTTGTCGTTTTAACAAACTTTATTTTATATGAAAATTGTATT